>JACXSJ010001336.1:0-98829 GCA_014851325.1 Pentalonia nigronervosa
GTCTTCGTCGACGATAATAATCACATAACTATTACAAATAAAATACGTCCGTTATAATATATTACGCAACGACGCCGACAACGACAAAAAAAAAAAACGCGGCCGTCCACACGTGGTTTTTTTTTTTCGTTATAATATAATAAGTAATAATAATATTTTATTACCGTTATTGCCGCCGTCCGATCGCAGTGTGTTTCGTAAATAATATATTAATAAACACACGCGGGTACAAACAGCAACCACCACGACCCACGACGGACGAGCGATTCGTGAGCGAGGTGGCGTCGAGAGGACGCGAACGGAAGGAAGCAAAAAAAAAAGAGCGGGAAACGCGGTCGTAAAAGTATAATAAAAAAAAAAAAAAACACCACTACAACCGCGGTAGGTGCACCGCCGCCACCGCCGCCGCCGCCGCCACCGCTGCCGCCCGTCACTCGCCGGCGCTGTCGAAAGTTTGTTTGTATTTTTTTTTTCGTCGACGGCGCGTCTGTATTTTTTTCCCTTCCGTTACCCGCCAGTCAACCGACGACCTTGAATTGTTCCGCGATCTACCACCGCCACGTTTTTAAATCGTCCGTTGTTGCTGGCGACGTGACAAAGGTCAGTAATACACTTACCTACGCATTGTAACACCTGTGTCATTAATATAAGTGTACTGTCGTAGATGTATATCACGTGATTGGCAATCGCGTAGGTATTTCGAAATATCGTATTCCAGGTATCTATTATATTATTATTATTGTAGAGTGTTTTCATTTTTTAAAGTTGTGCTTTTTTTGTGGGTATTTTGACAACTATTTTTTTTTTACTCTTATTTTTTGTCTTTTCTGAGGTGTCGGACTTCAATCACGTTTTTTTTTTCATTCAAATCCTAGCGTTTTTTATTCACTTGTCGTTATAATTTAGTATTTAATATACTAATTTATCTGATAATTAAAATTTAACAACTTTAACATTTCATACACTTGTCATTATTATTAATTGGCAAAATGTTAAACTCAGTTTGGTCAAATTTCTACGTAATGTTTCAATTTAATCCTTCTTATTGACATACATGTATTTATGGCATAAACTTATGCTATAATTTCTATAGGGATAAATATTGTATACTATTAATTCTAATGAGAATATTATTACGTGACTTTATCAAAATAATAACCATAATAATTGATTCACTTAACTATTTTACAATTATTTATTTTGTTATAATTCAATCATTCACGGCATCACACGCATTTAATTTTGATTATAATGTATATGTCTGTATTTAATTTTAAGTTTCTGATAATTAAATAATATATAATCGTTTTGATCATTTGACAATATCTACTCATTATTATACTAATTTACTTAATATTTTTTTTTTTATAACTAAACATTTAATACTATATAATTATCATAGATTTAAATTACAATTGAATTTAATACAAATTAAAAATAAACGATTCACATAACATTATTTATTATTATAAATTATAACAATGCAGCAGTATTTGTATTACAAGTTTTTATTTTTAGAGTAATGTAAATCAAAATGTGTCTGAATATTATTTTATGGTCATTAAAATTATTAGTCATCATCACAATTATTACTTATCTGATAAACACATTCCATTACTTGTGAGTCATAATATTATAAATATTAAAAATATTAACAACAAGTAGGTAATTATTTAAACTAATAATCATACATTTACGTAGGTACATAATATTACTCTAACTGAATATTTTATGTTAGTTGTATAATTCTGAAATTCTCTTGTGTATTCAATTTTATTTTTAGTTTTTACTATTATTGTCAACTTTATGTACTCAATAACAAACATATTTTACCATTGGCCGTCAGTATGTAAGTAGGTATTATACATTTTACAGTAAAATATGACAAAGTTAACAAAATGTTAAATTTCTGAGATGTTTTAAACATTATTTTCCAACTACCAATTATTATATCATATTTTACATAATTATAATTTATAATATTGTTTATGACATTAATTTTAATAGAGTTACAACATAATTATGATTTTGATTAAGTTAAGTTTATATTGAAAATTAGGCAATTTAAATAAACACTCAATTTTCTGATTTTCGGGGCTACACAAATGCACGTGTTTATACAATACGCATATTATTATTCAGGTATTTATATAGACAGGTATTACATAATAATTTTATTAAAAACAATTTAAATAGATTCTACACAGTTTAGTGTATTAGTTTAATTCATTATTATTGAAGTTAAATTTGATTGATATTAGTTTGTACGAATATAAATAATGTTAAAAAAAAAATCATATATAATAATATATTGTTGTAAATAATAAAAACGTTCTACTAAAATTTTGCTGCAAAATATTTGGAATAAAAATACATTATATACCTAACGTATAAATAATTTAAAATTATCTTCTACGCAAACTGCATAGACGTTCACATTATATTATAGACATGCATTAAACATACATACATGCAGCATTTCAATATAGGAGTATCAACAGTTTAACTATTAGCACCATTTGTGTAACGCGATTTCGAAATTTCTGTGTGATAAATTATTATACTGCAGTGTCTTTATGTGTGATATTGTAGATATTATACCGAGGGTGTAAACACTTATTGCTTCTCCATTCAACCAGACTTAAACTTTAAAGCGGAAGTACGGTGATGTGACGTGTCTTTAAGTATTTCACACCGGTTATCACCTTGCACGTAGAACCTTTATCGCTTCCCTTTAATTATATTTCTTCGTCAACCCCTTTGATGGATTAAAGGGGATTTGAATATGTAGGCTTGGAGAAAAATGAATCCCGTTCAGAATAAAGCTCTCATTACTTAGATGTTATATTGCTGGTTTATCATATAGCTAGTTTAAAAATCATTTATTAGTTATAATAAATTGTACTTTATAACTTGAGTACAAAAACCCCTTTTTATAGTTATATAGATATCTTAAAATGTCGTAAGTGTATAGTTATTTTATTATTAGTGATTACAACGATTGTCTCTTGATAGTCGATACTTGACTTTACTGTAATACTTTATATATGACTAGCTGAATAATCCGGATTTGCCTGTGTGCAGTTATTTGTGTTACATATAATTTTTTTTTATCAGTTTTTATATTACAGGTATAGGTAACAACCAGAAATTGGTAAAAAATTAGTATATTTTAATATTTCGAAGACAAATTGTAAAATACAATACTAATCGGAGAAATGTTGAAATAAAATATGGCTACAAAATTATAACTTACTATATAGATTTTTAGTTGAAAAAATGTTTTGCGTATTATTATTAGTGTTATTCTATTTTTTACTAAAATTGTTATTATTATTTGTTAGATCACTTATTGGAAACGCCTGTGTGTGTCGTTGAATTGTGGCAAGCATAATATCTTGTCTTAATTAGTAATTGTTATCTTTTCTTTCAATTTATTAAGGTATGAATGTCAATAGTGGTGTGCAAAGTATACATAATGTTAAAATAATGGTTATTTGCAACTCAGTTTACTGGCATACACACTAAAAACAAAATCACTAATGGTTACGTGACATCGCGATTATTTTAAAATTGAAATATAATATGTTATCGATAAAGTGTTGAACATAAGTATTAATATATATTCAAGATATTTCAACTTCCAGTGGCCTCAATAAATTTATTATTTTATTAACTTTAATAAACAGGTATAATAAACAACATATCTGTAATATCTTTATCGTACAGTTTTAACAATAATTACTTAAATAATTATAACAAATGCACTGATCAAAGTGCATTTAAAAATCAATTACTATCGATTTTTTCCATTTTTATTTTCTATCAATTATTTTCATTTTTATTCCTTTTCATCATTTTAACCCCTGTAAGGGTTGAATTAAAAAATCCTTTCTTAGGGTTTTTATTTACATATTAAACATACCTAATAATATTGCACATAAACAAATATAAATCACATTAAGATAAAACAAATAGAGCATTTGTTGTTTCATAAAAGCAATTACAGAAATAAAATTTACTTAAAACCTTCAGAAATAGTCTGCAGTTTGCTTTGTGCAACTAACTTATTGAATATCTTATAATATTGTATAGTAAAGTATTACAGTACGTTTTTTATTTTGGTTATGTTGTTATATAGCTTTTTCATTATTTTTCAAATTATTTTATCGGTAAAATTATTGGTTTTAAATTTAATGGGGTTTTATGAAAACGAAAGATCTATAAAAATCATTTTCACGATAAATTCCGCAAAAAAGCTCACTATATAATTGTATACTTACTATAGTTTCGTCGAAGTACCGTTAAACGATAAATCTTATTCGTCGGACATATTTGATAATATTATTACGATACTTTTCCAACTGTAAATTGTTTACTTGCCACAATGCAGGTGCTACTGTGGAATGCGATATGAATAAAATATGCGGTATGTGACTCTATATCACATCCCACTAGTTATACACCGAAATACCAAAAACCAATTGTAAAAATATTATTGACGACGAGAAAAATCAATGAGTGTATAAAATGGCAAACTGTCGTCCGATTCAGATATCGCCGTGCTGTCATTGCGATAATAAATCAATAATATTAATTATCGTTGCGACGACGTAATAACATGGTTTCGCGTGACTTTTCAGAACCTACGTCCGTTACGTATTTACCGAGCGCGACGACCGCGGAAATCCGCCGCGGCGGGATGGTGGTCAAGGGCGCCCAGATGACCGGCGGTGGAGGCAACGCTGCCGCGCCCGGTTCCGGGCCCGAAGACAGCCTGTCGGACGCGTACGCCAAGATGACCGCCGACATACTGGCCGAACGGTCGCTGGGCGACTTCTTGTCCGAGCATCCCGGCGAGCTGGTGCGCACCGGCAGCCCATTCCTGGTGTGCACCATACTACCCACGCACTGGCGGTCCAACAAAACACTGCCGGTGGCGTTCAAGGTGGTGGCGCTGGGCGAGGTGCCGGATGGGACGGCCGTCACCATACGAGCGGGCAACGACGAGAACTTTTGCGCGGAGCTGCGGAACTGTACCGCCCTGATGAAGAACCAGGTGGCCAAGTTCAACGATTTGCGGTTCGTGGGCAGGAGCGGCAGAGGTCAGCGTAGTGTCATGATATAATATTGTCACCCAAACAGTAGTATACCGTAATGTTATTATGTTTTGCACTGTAACAACGCAGAATCTAAAAGCACCTTGACAGCTCATCGCGAAACGCGATTTCTCCATCAGTTTGATTTTGACCTAACCTTCGATCAGTTCAACGACGTGATGCATACCCGCTGGCTGACGGTCATTTTATTTTTTTACCTTATTCTATACCGCTTACGCCGTGTGTTCGAATTCAATGTCACTGGAACCGCGCGTTATCACGTTTCGCGGCGAGCTGCGAAAAAGGTGTCTTTAACCGTTATGCGACCGGGAGATGATCACGTTCGGATCGATTTAATTGCGCCACGACCTGCTAAGGTTACATTTTGTGACCGATCGTCCGGACGATGTTTTTTAGATATTTTTACGGAGTGTGTGTAACCGCAGATTTTTATAAATTAGGACTGGCAAACAGCTATAGCGTTGGCTCGGTAAAAATACCTATAGGTATTACCTATTAGTTTTTTTTTTTTTTTTTATGGTCATCGTTGTCTTGGATCATTATCTATACGTGATCTTGTATTGTTATCAAAATATCGTTTTCGTAGTTATTTCGTGGTATTGTTTTTAATGAATTTATTTGCGTGCAATTGTATTCTCAGTCGTCTCCTTGACATATCTAATTAAGTCATTTTAGACTCTGAGCGGAGCAATAAACGTATTGATTTTGCAATGATATGACGTGGTTTTTTAATTAAAATGTAATTTTATGGTGTACCTTCACCATAAGTGGTCAAAATAATGTTTTGATTTTCAACTTCAGTATCTTTTCTGGTGGAAAAGTGAATCTAGTTGGTGCATTGTACCAAATCAAAAATTCCCAATAGTTTTGAAAAGCGTCGGGAAAAACAAAAAAAAAAAAAACGATCCGTCAGCCTATATTATACAAAGTGTATTTTAAAATATTAAAATAATTTATTTTACTATTAGTATAATACACTAGGTTCAATTAACTTTTGGTAAAACCATTGCATTTGAAAATGTCATTGTGTGTACAAAATATAATCATAGGCTTTTAAAAGTTTCAAGTACCCACGAATAATATTTTTAAATTTCAACAAATTAAAGAAAATTATAATTCTTTATTTAAATATCTAATTTAATTAAAATTTGTATTTAGAATATCTATAAAAAAAAAAAATGTGCCTATTTTGAAATAGGCTTTGTTATGGACTACCTATGAGTGGCAAAATATTTTGAAAATTTAATCACTTATAGAAAATGCTAATATAAATACTTTGGGAAAATGTTAAGTATCATTATTAAATTTTCGTGATATTAATGAATTGTAATTATAAAAAAAATATTGCGCCCATGACGTATCTTTAATATTTTTGAACTGTTATTAAAACAATTTGCGAGAAAACTTTGGCTTACATTTTTCATCTGTTTCGCTTATCCTTTCCAAAATAATAAGTACTTAATTAGCTAATTGAACATTTTCAACTTATAATATTGATAATATTGTAAAAACAATACATTTTATTTTTCACTAACCATCTCTAAAAAAGCATATTTTACATACATAACTGTAGTTACCTATGTGAAAAATGTATTTATTTTTTTTTTATAAAAAAATGAGGTACCAGCCTATAAAAAATAATAATAAACTTCAAACATAACTATAATCAAAAACTAAAATTATTCACAAGAATTTATTAGTATAGTATTTGGTAGGCTACTTCATACTATAATCTAAATAGAAAATGTTTTCTAACGTCGTTAAGAATAATTGATACACAATAGAGTAAAAATCAATTTTATTTTTAAACATCTCAAAATAATGAATGATCATCACATCATTTCTTTGAAGTATTTTTACGATTAAAATTTTTAGGTTTCACAATATTTAAAATTGAGCAAACGCCCTGGGGTCAATATTATTAAACGATTAAACATAAATAAACTATATTTACATATCTATTTATTTGAATTATGGTCTTGAAAATTGTTTTCGTGTAATGACGACACGCTCTGCCATATTTTTAATCTAAATGTATAACACAAGTTCACCATACACATACAATCATAAATTAATGGATGAAATTTACGTTTTCCAGACTTGCCTAAAATATGTAATGGTATTGAATAGGTATTTTTAACAATTTAATTTATTTATGGTAACTAATTAAACCCGTAAAACAAAAATAATTGAATAAATATTAATATAATATAAACTCGTTGAAGACTCAAATCCTCGATAAAACGACAAAAAGTATCTGTATATTTAAATCCTGCAATTAGACCATTATGATTCGACTTCAGTCTCGTTAAAGTTCTCATGTCATAAAGTTAGCATCATTACTGTTTAAAATTTCAATGATAAAAAAAATTAATTTTTTCATGTAGCTGAAGCCGAAATTTACGATTTACGAAGTTTTTAAAAAATTGCGGGATGCGTATAATACGAAAGAAATTAAACAATATTTGGATTGACAAATGTTTGCAATTTGCGTCGCACCGCGGTAGACGTATAAAACGATATGAATTTTCACCTCCGGACAAACACAACCGCGCCAATCGATCATTAATGTCGCCGTCAATTAAAACGTATTAATAAAATAAATCGTACAAAAAAAAAAAAAACCAAATTGATAACACAATTTACGAACGTTTATATTGTACGGCCGCGGGTTGTCGCCGACACGACTTTCCGCTCAATTATAATAATTACGCTCGAGCACGAACCACAGCCTCGGGTCGTGTGTACACACGTTAACGTATATACACGTATATTGTACATTGTATGACTGCAGTTATTATCGCATAAACGTCGCGTTTTTCCGACACGATTTATCATTCCCCTTCGTTATATTTTTTCGACAAATTAACGCTATGACGATGGCCGCCACTCTCGGTGTGTTGTTTTTATATATCCAGTACGAGTGATAAATCATTATGTGCGCTGCTCGTCGTAAATAGACACACTCGTGCGGTGGAAAAATAAAGAGAGAAAATAATGTAAACATACGCCGCGGCCGTCATCTGTCTCCGTCCGTTATACGCGTACCTACGCACGCACGCACACACACACACACACACACACACACACATAAACGTATGGACACATAAAACGTACTTTAATGTATGTGTGTGTGTGTGTGTATAAATAGGGTGGACGGTCAGGTCAATCCGCCGCGATTTCTCCTAGCCGGCACGTCCGTTTTCTCGTTGTATACGCTTCATCTGCACGTTTATACGGGATGGCAGTACCTTTTTGATAATCATAATCGTGTGTAAATATAGGGGGGTGGGCTACCGCGTTTTTCCGTTCTACTGTATTTGGATTATTATGCTTATGAGAAAATGGGAAAACACGTCTGCCCACCTTGTACACAATATGTATGGTGTATAGTAGTCCTGTAGCACGCAACCGGAAGATTGACCGACGAAGTCACGACCGTCGTTGCCAAATAAAATTGTTCACTTCGATAAATTATATTAGATTATAATTACACAAATTATGGTTTTTAAAATGTGTACTTGAGTTTTCAGTGTAAAAAAGTAAAAAAAAAAAAAATATTTTATGAAAATCAATTTATCGTAATATATTTTACAGTGTAAAATTGAATTACTGTACCTTTCCCTTAGTTACATACATAATTTTCGTTGCTTAATAAATACAATTGAACATTGAAATTATAATATTGTAAAAAAGTTTATTAATAAAAAAAACTATGATTTTAATATCATAAAAATTATGTAATAAATTAAATTACTTATTTTAAAATTATATAAAAATATTTTTTAAATATATGTCAATTATTGCATAGTCTTATATTCGTGCTAGAATTGGGAAAAAATAAATAGATGAACTTAATCCAATGATTTGAATATTGCGTTCCACGTGCAAAATTATTTAACATAGACTCGTGGGGTCCTAACACCTCCCCCGATATACCTATATTTTGAATACTACATTTCAGTCGCATTTACATAAATTCCAAATAAAATATATCTAACTATGCAAATGAATGTGGATTTATATTCACCGAATTTTCGAAATTATTCCCGATTACATTTCATACATTCAATTACTGAAAAAGTAACTTTTTTGTATTATTAAAATTCCTATTTTGATAGAAATACGTCCAATATGTTGTAATAGGAAAAATAAATAAATTGAATTCGTTGGTTCGAACGCATGCCAGCACTAGTCTACAGATATTTGATACTGTAATCATTTTTTATACATTTCTGTGTACTACTACACTACGTAAAAAAAAGTGATATAATAATTAAAGGATGGAATATAAATTAACTAGGTATAAAAAGAAAAATAGGAAGGTATTAGATGTTCTAAACCATAGAAAATATAATAAACTAATATTAAAAATTGTAAAATTCATTATATAATTGAGACATTGACAACAATTTAAATCTAAATTTTAATAAAAAATTATTTAGTCATTAGTTGGTGCCATCCCCCAGTCTCAATAAAAAAATATAGTCATCACAATCGACATGTTAAAATACCAAATCTTTATCTGAATTTTGATTTAAATCAATCATGGACATAAATCGTGACTTCAATAAAATAAATACTATGACACTAACCAAGAGAAGAGGGTCTTGGACCCGAAGTTCACCCCCTCGTGCGCACCATTATATTATATTATTACGATTCCACGTACCGTGCCTTTAAAATGTCAAAATGTGCCTATACTGTGTTCAGCGAGAGAACACGTCACAGACCGACGAAAATCGGTTTATCTGCGCATCCCTATGCGATATCCTGCCATAGAGAAACCACTTTCGATGGCAGGGTGACGCAGGAGATTAATAGAGTATATAGTTTATGCTATATATTATAATATTGTATTACGCCCAAAATTAACTAAATTAAATATTTTATGCACTTAATAAAAATAAAAATGTGATTTACTAAAAATTAATTAAAACTGCTTTTTCTGCATATGAAAAGTAATTTATATAATATTCTATATAATTTATCACATAGGTGTCTACATTATACACGAAGGAAAATTCTACAATATTATAATAAAAGTAGGTATAGCCAAAAATTGTATACGAATTCACTGATAATAGAAATGTCTTTATAATTTTAAATTTAAAACATATTCATAATATTATATATTTATGGTCAAATTCAACACTCACCTGTATAATATAATAATTGAGTCCGTCGTTTCATTCGTCAGTGTTGACAAAATTAAGTAATTTAAGTTTATTTTGTGTGTTAATTAATATTTGAACTGAATATTATATCAACAAAAATGTGGAATATAAAAGAGTGTGTTGGGTGTTGTATTGATTTTATTCAACGATTTGTCAATATTATCAAGACGTTAAAATTTCTTTCGGTGCTATGTTTGTTACATTAATATTGGTATTGTTTACGTTGCAGGCAAGAGTTTCACGTTGACTATAACTGTGAGTTGTTCACCCCCACAAGTTACCACATATAATAAAGCCATCAAAGTCACTGTGGATGGACCTAGAGAACCACGCTCCAAAACACGTAAGTAAATAAGAACTACCATGCATTTTATTCATAAGTCTTATTAGAGATATTTATCATTTTCGTCTAGTTTAATGCTGTGTATTAATATTTTATTATAAGCCGATATGGGGTATTTGTAATTCGACTTATAGACTTATAGATATCGTATAATTACTTTATTATTGACTATATAGTCATTTATAATTTTTTTTTTTAAACTAAACATTTTTAAAATCAGAATATGGGAACTGACTCATTATGATTACAAAAAACGGATATATTAATATTTTCCTATTTGGGGTTTTTTTTTTATAAAATTTCATAAAATAGTATCTACGATCTAGTTAAAACAAATTAAACTAATAATATTAATCATATTATATTCAAATTTAGAAATTTATATCTTGTTTTCCTATTATATGAAAATATAATTTTATTTTCATCTTTGTCGCCTATTGGCTATACCTCTCATTGAGTCATTGGAGTAATTTTCAGTATTTTTTTAAAAATAAATCTTGTTTAGCCACGTTATGATTTATTTCGGTCGACTTCATAGTTCTTTGTGCATCATCTTTATCGTTTTATTATTTTTGTCACTAGTTACAACAGTTCACAAAATCATCTATTTACAGTATTTTTGTACACATTTACCTTCTGTATAACTATGGCCAGTTGATCGATAGGTTTTCTGCTAATATATATATATATATGTAGGTAGCTATGTTTTATATTTAAGATATTATATCTATGCTCCATGTAGCTTATCCGTCCTACATGAATATAATAAATTAATATGATATAATATACAACATCGTTAAGTTCAAAACTAATAAGTAAAAAAAAAATACTTAATTTAATTTTTAAAAATAAAATTTAAAATATTCAAATTGATAAAATAAATGCCATACTTCATCAAGAGATGAGTTTTAGTATTTTTGCATATTCACATAAGAGGCATAAGAGTAGTTACAAGGGATACGGGGGAGGACAGTTAACTCTCCTGCAACTTCTTCTTCACGATAATCAAAGAGGAGAAATCTATACAGTTGAACCAACCAGTAATTTTTGAACCATATAAAGTTTAAAAGTTGAGTTAGGTAACAATTTGTTCTTGTGCATTTGTGTTATTATACGTCGATACTTGCAAGTATCCTGTGTAATAATATATTTTTAAATAAATTGAAAAATATTTGTTTAGGTATAGACTATTTTATCTAAAATATAACGAGCTTATGATAAACGTTGACTGGCGTCTGGAAAAAGTGACGTGTATAACTTTTGTATGGAGGGGAGCAGTAGAAAAAACCCCTAACATATGTATAAAAAATATGCGTTTTAAATCATTAATAATGCCTTAAAAATGCCATTATATTCATCACTAGTGTACAAAAAAAAAAAAAAAATAAATAAAATAAAATGATTTTAGGTGAGACTCAAGAATCGTCTCCAAATTGAAAGTATTATGTTATAAATTTATAAGTTATAAGTATGTCTATGTTTATGTAGTTATAAATAGTTATATTTTATCATGATATTAGTTGTCACGGTTGCAGCTATCGCGTTTTACTATCATCGTTTGAACCTTACTTAACAAGTGATGGTGAGATCGGCGATAAGGTCTATTGTCCATACCTGATGTATATATTATATTATAGAGTATAGAAGTTGTTGTTCTATATCAAATTCGTATATTGTTCATATATCGTTATATATGCATTTTAATAAATATGTATTAAAGTAAAATAACTACATTTTTTTTTTATAAATATAAATGACAGAACTTATTATATTTATAAGATTTTTCTAAAAAAATAAAATGTCAAAATTTCTTAAAAAAATGACCACAAAGGACCTATATATCTCTCTCTTGTACACTGTTTACATGATACGCTCTTTTCTAGTAATCAATTTAATGATTGTACATTTTTTTGATTTTTCTGCATTAAGACATATACGTTTTTGTCATAATATCTAATATTTCTTAATCAAATTAAAGTATAAATATATTATTCAATTTTATTAATATTTATTTCAATTTTATCACTTATTATGTAGATATTAAATTAATTTGAAGTTACTAAGTTATATTCTATCATATACGTTAAAAAATTATCTTATCAGTTAAAAGTTAGATCAAAAAATTAGTAATGTGAATTGACCTAACCTTTAAACTTAATTTTTGTTTTTATCTCGTAAAAGCCAAACTTTGATAAACTATATTAGATATAGTAATTCAAAAACATTAATAATAAAATAAAATATTAAACACATCATATAATTTAATATATTGGAATCGGCCGAACAGTTTGAAGACCTGAAAATTAATTTATTTGTTTGAAAACGTATGTGATTTTGTATTACCTAATACATAGTTTTTTTTTCATATTCCGTATTATATAAAATTAATAGGCACTCTATATTGACTTCATCGTTCTATACGTAATAATTTAAGATCCGGCCAAAACATAGGTTAGCATAGTATGTATTTCTGTATTTCTTCACTAATAAAGTATCTGAACTATATGACATAATAACTATTTATTATGACTACATAATATCGTACGACATTCACGTCCACTCACAATAATAACGACGATAATGATAATAATAATAATAATAATAATAAATAAATAATAAAACATAATAATAATATGCTTTCACGGGTGTCTTTGTGCCTGTTTCCAAACAAACAATGCGACCGGAATGCATTTCGGTCGATTTTGAGGTCGAACTTGTGTTTTTTATGAGGGTTGCAGCCCGTCACCCGCCGTTGACGTCTTTACGACGGCCGGTCCCTTTGGCTCGCGTCCCGCCGCCCACAATACACCGCGTGCATCATGAAAGGCATTTTCGACGCGGTTTGTTTATACGCGCGCGGTCTCTTTAAACGACACGCCGGTGTTTAAAAAAGAAACGCTGAAATAAAACTAAATCCGGTTTATGAATGTCGATTTATATATATATATATATATAGGCCATATTATTATTATATCATGATATATATTATACTTTTGTATTATATGTGTCGGCGGCGTCCTCTCTGTCGGCGTTCGGACGGTATAAACACTTTGGCGCTCGCATATTATATATTTATATATATATATATATATATAGCACACCATAAAAGCCGGTCGTCCGGCCCACAGCCGCTAGAGATTTAAAGAATAGTATAATATTATATATATATATATATATATTATGTGTATATAAGACCGCGTACATAGAGTGATGTATATACGTGCATAAACCCAAACGATCCGGACAAATCACGAGCCTGTGAACTTTAGACGTTCGCGCCGCGTTTAATGACTTTGGAAACTGATCGCCTTGACGATTCGCCATCATTTATTATCTCGTGGGGGGAAGCGTGTCGCACGAGGTGGCGGGCAGGACAGCGTGTGGGATAACCACACACGTGCCCGGCCGCTGCAGCTGTTGTACAGGTCCCCATTAATTGCCGTTTCCACTTTAGACGCTCGTGAGTGATGTAGAGGACGACTAGACCCCTATATATATATATATATATTTAACACAGTTTCAACTTTTTTCAAAGGCACTATCCTGGAAAATCGAATCGGAAAATTAGAGGATAAGAACATATTATTATTATTTTGTCCAAAGCTACGTCGACATTTTTGTTACATGTTTCGGCACGTCGTCGCAGTACGGTACAATTTTTTCGTAATATCTTGGCTAAATATTAATTTAAAACTGTTTACAGGATTTTTTTGTCTAAAATGCAATTTATATTTTACCATCCGCACACCACTACAGATGAATTATAAGTCATGTAAACAAAAAATCAAACGTTAATGTTAATTGTTTTTATTAATTTGTTAGTATTAAAGGTGTTGTAAAAAGTAGGATTTGAACTGCCTTAAAAGTAGATTAAAAATAATAATTTAAGTTAGTATTTTCATTTATTTTTAGTTACAGTTCCATTATTTAGACAGGAAAATCATAAATCTAAAATAATGTCCAGGCAATGAATGCATTTTTTTTCTTTTTGTTAATATAATGCAAAAAGTATCTATATTTAAAATAAAGTAATATTAACAAAACGTTTGTGTTTACAATTTTTACTAACACATTAATTGCTATACTTTAAGATATTATGATGACAAAAATATAACCTGTAATTAATAACAATTATTTATTTTTTTATTAGACTGTATCATCAGATATACTATTAATAATATTATTGTTATATTAAATATTAAAATTATTTTTTAAATTTTGATTTTGATCATGTGTTTATAAAAAAATCTAATGTGCTTCATTATTATTTTTCTATATAAATATAATAAGAATTATATTTTTTACTTTTGATCATCCAAAGTATCAATTAGATAAAATTTGCTACCAGAAACCACCTTTTGTGTTGATGATTTGTTGAAGTAAATTTTGTACATTAAAATTAACCACTGCTTCGTTTAAAATTTAAAATCGAATTCAAAACATAGAAGATAATACAATTTTGAATTAGTATAATATATAAAATCGCAATATGATAATACGCTCGAAAACATAAACTTATGCATGGCAAATTAATATTTTATTTTAAATTAGTAATTTAATATTTTGTGGTTCAAAATGTTAAATAAGTCTAGAAAGGAGGAAAATAATGTAGGTTCCTACCTATATTAGGACAAGATTATATATATATATATATTGTGGCGTAATACTAAGCCACGCGGTCACTGACTCGTTCTCTGATAAAATCCTTCTTAGTAACTACCGGTCACGTATATTTATTTTATCTTCGTGATGCATCTTCTTTGGCCATTGTACATTTTCAATATTTTCCTAACAGCAAAAATGTTTATTACCTGTAAAACGCTCAGTGGAATATTTTAAAAGAATAAATAACTCATGTCATACCATAAATAACATAATATTATATTATATAATTTGTATAAGAAGATATTAAAATGATTACGGCTTTAATTTCAATTATGATTTTTCGGAAATGTGCACATATAATACGAGTACTTTAATGTGCACTTCATATTACGAAATATAATAGTTCTATACATAGAAATTTTGACATAAAATTTAAAAAAATCATAAACTTTAATATACAAATACACATTTGTACGATATTTCGATACGGTATAATATTATCTTTATAAATCCACTATACATAAACATAAAATAAAAAATTATTAACAAGTTACAATAGTTGCTGTACTTGCCAATAATATCACACGCGTATATATCCATATCTTTTGTTTCCCGCGTTGACGATGGTTTTTAGCTTTTTGATAATTTAATTATTAATAATATAAAGAAAAGTAAACTTTAATAATAAATTATTGCTGTTTGCCTTTGATGGTGTTTTGAACGCTTGAATAAACCGAAGTCATGTAAAATCATATATTATAATAACATGAAATATTATTAAAGTGCGCTCTTGTTAATCCGACGTCTGTTATAATAAAGCAATAACCATAAGATTCCAATGTCTTGTATAATATAATTAAAATAATTTTTTTTTCTACTACTAGGGCAACAGCAACAGTTTCACGCCTTTGCGTTTGGCCAAAGACCATTCTTATCGACGCACTTCGCTAATCCATTGGATCCACTACACAGGACTGCCGATCCACTTGCTTTCCGCATGCCAGCCATGGCAAATTGTCAAAGTGAGTTCGTTCATATAATACTATTACCACTACGACACAAATTATGCCATAATAACGGTAATCCGTATTTTTTTTTTTATTTGGTATTTTTGGGGGAGTTTATTTAAAACAAGCTAACTAATAACTGCAGGTATAATAGGGGTGGTGTGTATCCGTGCACGAGGGTCGATTCCCATGGGTATATGATGTTCTTTTGAAACGATAACAAACGACTACAAAATAAAGCAATATCATATTACGCATGGATGTATCTTCCCGATCTTTTTTTTAAGTATCACCGCATTAGGTTTAAGTAATATCTGCTTGGATGACACAAACCTCCGTTGTACCTAATGACAGTATAGCAATAATAAGACACGTATATTATAGCGCTGTTTATAAAATGCATTGCAGCGTTATAATAGTTATAATACAGTTTTAAGAAGTTTAAAGATAAACATTTTTAAACAATAAGCAATAAATAGGTAATAATATTTTAACAACAAGACAGATAACATTGCTATTGTTTTCAATAATACGTTACGATTACAGTTAATTTTCCTATTTTTTTTTTGCCATTTGTTGCTGTCATTATGTACATAACAACAGCCATAAACTGCAGCGAAATGTTGTGGTAAAAGTCTAGATAAAGAAATCAATCTTACAAAAATATTCTTTCAATGGGGTTTGTAAATAAATACGACTGTAATTTTGATTAACGTGCAAACGATTGAAATTCCTCGAAGGCGAAAAATGTGTTTTGTTCGAAATCATGTGTTTGAAGTCCCTTTATACAAGCTCGGTTATCTGGAACGTGTACGTTCTATATAGTATTTAAATGACACGTGTGCGAGTCATAAATCGTACCTCTGGTTCATTACTATCCACGATGTCGAAATACAAATAACAAACCGTGTATACCTGACTATAAGTACCGATAATAGTTATGATTCACGCGGAATGAAGAATAAGACTTGCGAAAAACGTGTCCCATTTGGCTTTATATTATATTGTGATACATCGGTAAAACGGCAACGTGGTCGCAATTCTTTTCCTACACACCGCAAATGACAACAATGACATACCGATGGATAAACGATATAACATCCCCTGTAATACATTTATAATATTGTAACAGTGAGACGAAAAACGAAAAAACATATTACTATATATTCGGGCCGTTTGGCTAACGCGGAACGGAGGACGGTACCTAAACGATGATAACAATAATTATTATATCGTCGCATTTGCTCGCCTACCGAGGCGATTCGCCACCACAGGGCGTATATTACACGTAGATTTATTGTTATTTCGTGTCCGGGCGGCGGCCAACGTGCGGTCGGGTGTATTCTATTCTATTATATTATGTGTATTATTATTATATATGCCGTTTGCGTACTCGATGTCATCAATTCACGAGTGCAATCCATTCGGTCCCCAGTCGCGGTTAATGATCGCGAAATGGATTTGGACATCCTGTAGCCCGATGCATCACGGTGCCACGGCCTAAACGATTTTAGCACCGTCCCGGACAACCGAACAATCGTATTGTGTACGGCAACGTTAATTTCGTTTCCCGGACCATTCATCATCTCGACACGAGTGCGGGAACGGGGGACGGCGATTGTGTGCCTGTAGCGACGGGTGGTTGAGGGCGAGGGTTTTCGTGTGTGTGTGTGGTAGAGACGTGGTACACTTGATCACAGCGATGATCGATAGTTCAACAGTGACGATCGATACGCCCTACTACAATATTTAGGTGCACATACGATAATAATTATTATTATTATTAGTCAGGAAAATACGAAGCGTGCGCCTTATACGTGACCATAGTATCGTATATAACGAGCGATGACGACCACAATACAATACAATAATATACTTTATACCGATGTGGCGGTTGTTGACAGACATGGGCCAGTTCGCGCCCCATCACTCGTGGGGATACTCTCATTCAACCGCGTACTCGACATGGCCGGGCGGAGGCGGATGCACAAACTTCACGCCGCCCGCGCTCGCCACCGGCTTCACTGGCTCCGTCGCTGCGTCCGAGCTTCACACGTCTCTGTCGGCCGGACACCAACACGACTTGTTCACAACGTGCACGGTCAACGCGCAGACGACGGCCACCGGTAAGTGTCTAATATCGTATTGACATACGAAACGGTTCTAAATACCTACACGTGCTTTACCCGGCCCACCTAATATGAATTTTGCATTTTTTTTTTTTTTTTGCCTGAATATTTAAGTAAAGTTAATTCGCGTCGAAAGGCGCTCAGCACAACTCGTGTGCGTGTTGTAGGTTATGGTTCCCGTTCTGCGAAAATTTTGTTTGAATTCCCGACCTGACCCGAAATCATGTACTTAAGTCCCTCAAAGATTTAATTTCTCACAAAACGTCTTTCATATCAACATTTCAGACAAACGTGCGATAATTTCGTTTTCGTTTACTCACATGTGCGTAGAAATTGGTACCTGGTTATTGCCATGCAACCCCTATTCGTACAACTTAATTCACTAAAGATCAATAGCGCTAAAGACGGACTAGTAAATTTAATTTAAATTTGAGTTAGTTGAGCCAACATCAAGATCTTTAAGTTACTAAATGATATTGATGACGAATAATAAATACGGAGACAGATAAATAAATAATATCGAATTTTTTATAAATTATAATAAATATCTGATTTTAATATGCACGGCATAACGTAAAACCAATTTTTTTTTACACGCGTGTATATAGTTTATAACCTATTCTCATCGTGGACTTTTTTTTTTTTTTGATTCTCTATGATTGTCCACTACAATATAGAGGTTTTACTATACAACAATATGAACTATCGTGTAGTCTTTAAACAATTATAATAATAAAAATAATAATCAAACTCAAAGCGCGTGGCGTATTATTGTTTTTGTTTCCTGTACAAACACGCAGTGATGCCATCGTTTGCGGACACGACCGCGCTGACCGCCAACGTACCGGGCGACCTAGAGCACCAGCTGCTGCTGTCGTCGTCGACGTCCAACTGTCACCAGCAACACGATCGAACCGGATTCCCGGCTGTCAGGGGTTACCAGCAGCAGCAGCAGTCGGCCGTAAACGACCAGTCAATGCCCCCGCCGGCGCCGGACTTGCACCCGTCCACTTCGTCGGGTCCCCGGTCGACCGACTCGTCGGCGCCCGACTCGCCTACCGAACCCGGCGGGTCCACGGACGACATGATGGCCATCGGCCACGCGCACGGTTACGACCAGCTGGGCGGTGGCGGTTACCACGGCGGCGGTCATCCGACGACGGGCATGCAGTTACCGGCTTCGTTGCAACTCTACTCGCAGCTGTATCACGCGTCCGCGGCCGGCAACATGACCAGACACCATCACCACCACCATCATTACCACCAACCGGTAGACGACGGTGGCGGCGGCGTCGGCGTCGACGACGATCATTTGCAGGTCAGCGGCGCTGCCCAGAGGCCCACCCAACAGGCTGTGGCGGCAGCCGACCACTCGGCCGTCTGGAGACCTTATTGAATGGTAGCAATAACATGGCACGTCCGCGGATCTGCCTATCCTATATCTGTATGCCTTCCTACGCTATTGTTTTTATTACGATGCATTTAATACGTAATGATATTATCAGACAAAACTATTTAGATTAAAAATAACTAAAATATCTCGTAATATTATAACATAATAATCATTGTACACGATTAAGACTATTCCTAGATCAATAGATCATATATTATTATTATTATTATTAATATTATTAAACCTACTATATATGTATATATGATAGGCATAAATTATAAATACGATGTATATAAACCTTGTGATTCACGTAATATATTAATATTATATGTGTACATAATAAACGATGTGTAATATTAAACGATATTCTAATAATATTTACGATCTTCTCGTATTACGGCACACACAATTGCATGTCCAGTGAGTTAGTGAGTATCTAAAATGTTGTTGCGCGATAATTTTGACGGTGCTGCACGTGGTCTCGTGTTTCTATTTTTCATCGGCCCGAAAACGTCGGGAAACCTCCTCTCGGCGGAATATAGTAAGATTTTAATGCCGCGCGACGACGACGACGGCGAGCAGAGAAAAAAAAAAAAGGAGACGGAGACGGAGAGCGGCAGAAAAAGCCAGACAGAGAGGCATAGAGAGGAAGCCGCCGCGCGGGATATGTATATATAATAATAATAATAATAATAATAATAATATAGTTCTCGCGTATCGAAAACCGCCGCCCGGCGCGCAAATGAACTTTCGGCCGCCGTAACAAGACGGGCCCGCGAGCGGGCGGAGCCGGGTCGCATGTACACGGACCCGCGTGTGGATTCCACGGTCATGTATTATTCATTACGGTGGGCCGCCACACGCGCCCCGCGCCGCCACATACTGTCTACGCGCGAGATGATTCTTCCGCCGCCGGTTGTAAGTAACCTACGGCTCCGAGCCGTCGGGGAATAACTGTATAACTGTATACACGGACACGGGGAGTTATGACGAACGGAATTCATTATCTTACTTGCGGCGGTGGCGAGGCGGGCGCTGGCAAAGGAATTCATAACTCCCGCGACTTTCCCCGCGAGACCAATTGGCGGCGCGGCGCGTACACGTACTCGCGCTAACCCGCCGACGGCGTGTACGCGTCGTATTGTTATTATTATTATATATATATATATATATACGTACACGTAATAATAATATTAAGCGCGATGCCCTTTTGTTTTAATTCGAAAGTCTCATCTCGTATTCACCAGCCGCCGCCGCCGCCGCCGCCGCCGCCGCCCGAAAGCCGTTAATTATAATATCCCTTGCTCGGCCGGAACGCTTGCGCGTTCTAACCAGTAAAGTTGGACTAAATCCGCGTGCTAGTGCGTTGTACGGTATTAATCGGGGCCGGTTATTAAATGTCCCAAAAACGGTAAAAAAAAAAAAAAATGCATTGAAAAATGACTTTTTAACGCAATATGTATAAGGCCCTTAAAAATGACCAAATATTTTTTTGACGGCCACTGTCGAAATATTAATGCGATGGTTTAACTTTTGTCGTTTTTATTACTTCTTTAACTGAACCGACTAAAAATGTATATAATTCCAAAATACCAAACTTAGAAACGCACAATAAAAATATTGAATAGGTACTAGAAAATCAAAATAAACGCGATCGTGATGTAGCTTTTAAAGCATACCAATACATATCGAACAATGAAAACAATATTTCTTGATATTATAACTTTTTAATTTTCTAATATTCACATTAAAAACTCGTACGATGTATTAATATGCATTAATGACCTAAAAATGAGAAAAGAAATTCTCTAAAAACGGCTAAAATGCAAATTAAAAATTTCACATTTGAAGTACACATCTATTACATGAAACGAATTATGCTCTTGGAAATGCATTGTCCTAGACTTCTAGAGCATTCGGAAAATAATGAATTTTGCATTGAAATCCTTGTTCTCGAAATAATATATAAGGATTTTAATGTCCCGCAAAAAATTACCTGCAAATACAAAATGTGCAAAAATCAGTGGATGATCTCAAAATACGTATTTAAAACGTATTTTTTTAAGGCTTTTTAGTTTAAAAAGCAAAGCATGTTAAGTTTTTTTTTTCAAATAGTGGGTATTTCTAAATAAAAGAAGAAATAAGGACAACTAAAATACAAATTTCATTATCGCCCTCGTCTCTTTTTTTTATACGAAGAAACGAAGAGGCGCCCGGAGAATAACAATATCCACATATTATATATTATATAATATTATTCGCACGTTTGCCACTAATTGGACACTATTTCAATATGATTGTTTTTTATTACAACATCGAGTTTAGTACAATTTATTATTTACGGTCGACATTTTGTTTGGCTATTTTTTTTTTTTTTTTTGTCGGAAACACGTCTTTGTTAGTGTTTTAAAGCGGTCGCTCGTTCGCTTTCAACCGCCACGCACATTCGGTCTTGCCGAGTTTCACGGTAGCAGCCGACCGCCTGAGAGTGCGGCGCGCGGTGTCACGTCATCTGGTCGCGTTAATATGAGCGCACGTCATAAGAGCGGGGTCATTTTTTAGTCGCGACACGTAAATAGCTCTAACTATTTGGGCGCGACAACGATATACTGATACTGAAATTTTTGTTTCGTGTTATTAATCTTCTAGCGTTTGTCATCGCGTCTCACTAGTTGCACTGGTGCCCATTTTTACGTTTCACCATCAATTCCGGTATGCATCAAATTCTAATTTTCGCGTTCCGCGTTACTGCACTATACTAGTTTTTTGCACCGAGTGGCACGATTCATAGTAATGTAGATTAAAATGTGATACCATTAGCATACGTTATTTTGCCCGATAAAACCGAAGGTACATATCTCAGAATGTTTGTGGCATCAAATTCGATTAAATCTAATCTTAATCCAAAACTTTTTATGTCAAGGGTTGTTTTTTTTCACTTAGGTCAATCTTTTTGGCGTCATATCCAAAGTTTATGACTCGAGAAAAAATATTTAGAAGACCCAAAATTTTTGTTATGTTTACGTGAACTATTGATATTATAGCTTATATCCCTACAGATAAAGGTATTGATTGTTTTGAATCATCACTTAACACACGGAATTTTACGAAAAAAATCAAAACTTATTAACTGAACTTACAGATTATTTAGAAGATATGTACATATCGGTAGACCAGACAGGAGAGGTCATAGAAGAACTGCACTATTTAATATTACTATTTTGAATTGTTATGAATTAATCCAAAAAGACAATCTAAGCACAAACAATGCAATAGAAGGTTGGTACAACGGCTTTAATTCAATGTCGATTGTAATTCACCTCTTTAAATGGACATTTATTGACGCATTAAAAAAAGAAAACAATTTAAATTAATTCAAAGTTGAACAAGCAATAGCTGGATATTCACTTCCTAAAAAAAGAAAGTATAAAAATTCAATTCTACGAATTAAAAAGTTAGTACTTAAATTGGAAAATAAATCTATTGAAGGATATTTAACTAGCATTGCTGCAAATTGTCAACTTTAAGTATAGAATAATTATATATTTACACTATTTTTTTTAGATTTACTTTGTTTCACTGATCAGTGGTTATGTATTTTACTATTTTTTTTTTATTTAATAATAATTAATTCTATGAAATAATATATTTTTGATTAGATTCTATTATAATTTTGTTTTTATATTAACTTCGCGCTCTTATAATTTACGCTCTTTTAGCTTATGAGATTAAATTGCTAGCGACCTAAATTACCTCTCTCTTATGACACACGTTCATTTTACCGTGATCAAATGACGTGAAACCACAGCATGCGGCAGTATTCTGCAATAATAAAAATATTGTGTCGCCTCTAATGATCAGACCTGTTTTAAATATTTTTATTATTACTTATTTACTAAAACGTATTTTTTCTTTTACCACATATTATATATTATAAAAATAATATCGATGACTGCAGTCTACAACTATTATACGACAAAAGTAAAATTTTAATTTATCAAACGATTTAAAAAAAAAATCGCAAAGAAAAAATTACCCATATTAAATTAATCAGTATCGGCTACAACTCATTACCACATTACATCAGCGTTTAACATTGTAAGCTATTATCAGATATAAAAAAATCATGTTGCATCAAAGTCCCAGTCCTATAATTTAGTAGGTATAACATATTAAATCGTTTCGTACGCAAACTGACCCCTAACTTTATGTGTACCATTTTTAGGAATTTTTCGAATATTATCCGAATATCAATTATCACAATAATTACAAAAAACCTAAGGAAAACTAGAGTACAGTACTATATAATAACGATTTATTTATATATTCAACACGAAAACGGTCGAATTCCACTAAAACTTTGAATTCTGTTCAAGTTCACAACAACGAGTAACTTTCAAATATGAACGTGAACGCAAGAACTTATATTCTTTCCAAACACTGAATGTGCATACTGTACATATTATAGTATTGCGTATATTGCATTGTCTCTATGGGCACATGTTATATATATATATAATTCTGGCCCTCTGGTTTGCAATTTATAACATATTATTAGGTACCATCCGAGTGGAAAACTTTCATATTTTATATACAATATTATACGCCCTCTAAAATACCACACGCAGTAGGAAACAGCGTAAAAACCACCTCGCTGAGAACATATTATCGCTCGAGTATATTAAAACATGTGTGGGTTTTCTTTTGTGCATCTACCTAATATAATATGTGAAATATACGCTTTTAAATAAGTTTTCGGCTAACCTCCCCTTCACACCGGATGCTCGGTCGTCGTACGTGCAGTATATATTATATTAAACATATTCAGATCGGTCGGAGGTAAGTAAATTGTTACCGGTTACCAGAGTTGTATACATATTTTACAAGTATACCTATTATATAGTTCAACTTACGTGTACACGAAAATACTGTACTGCAGAAAGTAATAATAGAAGTTAAACATGCAAGGTGATTCACCAAGCGTGCTCAACCCTTTTTTCGTCAATAATGAAGTTATTCAAAATTAAATTTTTGAAATATACCTACTCAAAGTTCGTATTTTTAAATTCTTGAGATTTTTTTATACTACTTAAGATGTTTCCTGTGGAGATACAAACTTCTATTGTTCAAATGACTACCACCTACTTTTTTTTTACTGTAAATTTTTTAGTGGATAATTTTAATGAAAATTTTGAAATATTAAAGTCAAAATACGAACAACTAACGAATAGTTTTTTTGTTGTTAAACATTGTGTTCTATAAAGATAATGAGTCCAACGATAATGAGATACAATATTTTTAAGGCTATGGTGATTTGAACATTTTAGTAACTAATATTGATCCATCAAATTTTATAATTAATAAAAAATTGTTCAAATAAACAAATAAAATACTACATCAAATATTACATCTATTTCATATCATCGTACAACTATTTTTAAGGACTTAGTATAAAAATTGTAATAACTGAAAAACTACGTGTTCAAATTTTGAATTATGTTCTAAATAATTTACAATAAAATAGAAGAGGTGATTTTCATTTAAAAAACAGAAGTTTGTATTATTGCATGACATTTCTTAAGTAGTATAAAAATCTATGATTTTTAGGTATATATAAAAAAATCTAAAATGCTATTAGCTATTAGGTATTAAAGAATTAAAATTTTGTTATTTTGTATTAATCTATTTGTATTATATATATATATATATATATATATATATATTGATATCTAATATCGTACTTACTATGTACAATGACATTTATTGTTTTCCCCAGTTCTGCTATGGACTTGCTTTTATTATTTATTGTACAACTGATTAATAATCTTAATTCTTTATTTATATGACTAACAGTTTAATTAAGAGCTGAATATTGTAGGTTCGATAATTTTATTCCAGATGTTGAATATAAAATTATCTTGTTGTAATAATGTAAATTCTGTACAATCTGATTAAATAAATAAGTAACAATAATAATGTAAAACTATTTTATAAAAAATGATTGCATATTTGTCAACTTAGGACTTTTTTTAATAAAAGTAATAATTATTTAATGATACAATGTATTTGAAATCGCCGTTTGTTATTGTTATGTAGTCCTTAAGATTGAGCAACAGAAAATATTACCATCGTCCACTCGCGAGTAACGTAAATTATAAAATTACGATCGCTCTTCGATTGTGGAATAATATTAATCCCCCTCATTGACCACAGTATAATCTCGGCAACCACGGTCTACATTGTATACCCTTGAGCGGATAACCGCGATATTTTTTGTCGTTGATCCGTCAATCATGGAAAAAAACGAGGTGGTCACCAGCATTTTTCTCCACGAACGTCATGCCCGTCCTGATTTCGGTTAAACCGTTATCGCATTGTCGACCGCAAGTTTGTATTAATCGCGGTGTTCAGTGCGACGATAATGAAGTGGAATTTATTTGTGAGCATCACAATATTTCCGGTCCAACGAAATGCATCACCCGTCAATCGAGGATTACTATCCAAGGGGAATAGTAAGTTCCTACACGTGACCTAGCATGTAAACGATTACATACGTTAGTTCTTACAAGTGTGATGTTAATTCCTACACGAATATAAAAATGAGATGTGTAAGTTCCTACACGGTAAAAAAATGGTGCATGTAGTGCATGTTCCTACGCGGCAAAATAAATTAAAAAAATTACTCTGTGATTATTGCGATATAATATTATAGTATGGATTAGGCGTATTAATATAATCGTTCTTGTTTAAAATTTAAATCGTTTAGCATGGTGTCTACACTTAATAGTGTACGACGATAGCTTATCGATAAAGCTGACATCTAAATTTGATTTTTTGGCACACAAAATATTTATGAATTTTCATTAGTGATAAAAATGATACAGAAAACTTGATTTTGATTTGATAATCTTATAACATGTTATAATTATACACAGAATAATGTACACCTAGTAATTTCTTTTAAAAGTTTTGTTAGTACTGTTCGAAATATCCGTGTGCTCGTATATATTACAGTCACAATTAAGTAAAAATGTATTATTCATGTTGAGTGAAAAAGGCAAACAACTGTTAGTTTTAAATGATTTTAAATGTTTTAAACATCATACATCTAAAAAAAAAAATGACAATACAAGTTGAACGCCCATGTGTTTACATATCGATAGCATAAAATATAGATAGTATGTACTACTATTATAGATAAATGTTATACTATATACTACAAATGTTATCGTTTAAGTTACGATTTACGTATTACCTCCAACTTTCCATCTCACACCCTAACACATTGCAATTTAAAAAAAAGTTGGTCAAGTGAGTGCCGTTCTGCTCTACATTATGTATCATCAATTTTTCAATAAACGTCAAAAAAAAAAATTGAAAATATTATGGTCTATAGAAAATTCTAATATAAACATTTGGTGAAAATGTTATATACCTACAGTTATTATTTTTTGTATTTCACCAAAAAATAGGATAGATTTTAGCAAAAATTGGTTTTGCGTAACAATTACAAATTTTCTATAATTTTTTTTTTTTTTTGTTTGTTTTTACCGGCGTTTTTAAAAACAATAATTGTACCCAATTATTGGGAGTTTTCATAAATGACCTTTCGATGCACCAACTAAATTCACTTTCAAACAAGAAAAGTCACTAAAGTCGAAAAACGAAGTATTATTGCAACTACTTACCTATTGTGTATACAGACACAAAAAAATAAAATAAAAAAAAAATACACATCATTGTGAAATCAATATATTCATTGCTCTGCAAGAAATTCAAAATTAAAGAAAAATGGTAATTTTATGCAAAAACAAAAGTATTAGTATTAGCTTTTACAAAAATTAGTACAGTAAAATCTCGGTAATCTGCCAGATATTAGATCAGAGGACTGCCGGATTAACGTAAACGCCAGATTAATGGAGGTTTTCATAAAAACACATATGTACGCATTATAAAATCTAAATTTACTTTGTAAAAACATAAATACTATGTACATAACTACTAATATTTACTACTGTTTTAAATTAATCGTTTTATGGGTCAAGTATGAAAAAGTTATCAATTTTATTTTTGTTTTTTCGTCTGAAAAAATGCTTTTAACACTTTTTCTTGTAGTTGTTGTTTTATTGTTAACGTCAACTAAATAAAAATACTATTTCTATTGTTTCATTCGGTGTATTTAGTTAGTTTTATCGTTTATGATGATAATTTTAAGGTTATTATAATTAAAAAGTATAAATAAAATATAGCCCGATTACTACCCGTACCGGATTATCACACTGCCACATTATCACACTGCCGGATTAACACACTGCTGGATTATCGAGAGTCTACTGTAATTATTATTTTGATACTATAACTAGAGATAGGATGTTGATGACTTTTTGTATTATTTTCCTTTGATCTTTTAAAATGCTATCTTAGCTAAAAATTCGTTTCATGTTCTTCTGATTCAGAATATACTAATTTTATACATATTTTGCATTTTTAGGCATTTTTTTTTTATATTTTTATATTATTTTTTTCATATTATAGGACATTCATAATGTGACTATATAAAAAAAAGTCTTTTTTTTATTATCACATTTTTTTTTTACTGACTATTTTTTTTTGTAGTCAGTACGAAATACACAAATGCTAATGAAATTATTATCTGCAGTGTATATTCATACCCACAATAATTATTATTATATACAGCGAATATCTCCTGAACAATTTAACAAAATGCAGTATAATATAGCCATTATATATTTTTTTTATTGAATTTTAATAAATTAATTATAAAAAAAAAAAATTGGGGATGAGTGTATAGTATATGCGGGGAATCACAATACATTTAATGTTTTCAGTTCGTCGGTATAATATTATTCATATTAATATATAATGTGATCATTGACAAATCGCTGCATGACAAATGATAGACAAAATCTGCAGAACAAGCATATATTGTTGGTCATGGACGGCCACATGTCGTGTATTGTAGGTATATAAATATGTAGGTACTTACATAATATTATACACATATAATATAAAGAAACATTATTATTTAATATGTTCATAATATGTAATAACTTAAAAGATGGTCAAATAAGTACACTTACTGAGTATTGTTATGCAGTAGGAGTCTAGAGAGTTTTTTTTAAAACTATTGGGTATTTTTTACTTTTGACCCTTTGATGTACCAACTAGATTCACTTTCTTACCAAAAAATATGCTAATGAAGTGTTTAATAAGTAGACAATTAAAAATTAATTTATAATTATGTGAATTATAAAATATATATTTTGAAAATATTGTAACAAGTTCGACAATCGTTCGACTTATTTTTGTAACTTATTAAAACCTATAATATTGTCAACAAAAATATGGTTATTTTCAATCATATATTTTATAGATAGGTACATCCATACATTATTTCAGTTAAAAATTACATTTTTTTTAACATAGTTATACTTTCTTTTTACTAATTTTAGGTAAACATAACATTATTAGAAAGATTATTTACACTTTTTGGTTGGGTTGTTACTAGGTATATTTATTTATTAATTGTTGTCGTTTGTATAAACCATAAAAGTTAAATAATTTAAGAAATTTCCTAAATCATTATAGAATATGTAGGTTTATTATAGTTTTGTATTTCGAATCGATATTTTCTTCGGTATAGCGTTTGATGATAAATAATAATATATAATAATATTATATGATGCTCGTAGTCATGAAACCGTAATTTATATCGTCGTTAACGAGTCGCTGAAAAATGACGTCGATGGTGGCGGCATATATAATATCGCAGCTCTATCTGACGGAAAAGGGTGCGCCGCCGTAAAGTTTTTACCGCCCCTCGGTCGTTTCTTTGTCAGCAAGCTCGCCAAAGAAAATCATGCCCTCCGTTTTTCTTACAGTTTTCTTACTTGCTTTTTCTCCGCCCTCTTTCGCGACGCGGAAAAAGTTAAACTCAAACGCCTTTCACGAGATGTCGCTGATATTTCCAAAAGACGCTACGAAAAAATATTACAAAAAAAAAAGCAGTCGTCTTCGCTTGCGTGAATGACGTGTGTGCGCCATTTATGTCGCATCCGCGAACGTATCGCGCAATAGGTGCCACAACTAACAAATTATACTGAAAAGCTGTCATTTTAGAAACTTGTTTTTCTGTGTGTGTTTGTGTGTGTGTGTGTGGGGGGGAGGGGGTAGGGGGGGTCGCGTTCCTCTGATACCCAACTTAATTTAAATGTCAGCTTATTATACAAACGCGGTGGGATGCGATACGGCAAACCGCGGTTTGGCTCGACACTATCGTGATGGGTGACGAATGACGACGATAACCCATATAATATTATACAATACGAGTAGTATGTAATATGACTTGAAACCATTATATCGGGCGATGCGGCTCACCCGCGGCAGTCGGTTATTACTTTTATTATTAATCCAAATATCATGACATCGTAATATTGTACGCCAATGTGGGTACACGCAGAGGCGATCATCGCGTACCCTGACGATTTAGTGTTGGTGGCGGGTGGGTGGGTGGGTGGGGGGGGGGTGCGGCAAACGAACACACACGCGCGCGCCGGGCCCGATGTCGGCGTCGTTGGAGGATACGCCTCTCTCGCGGTCCGCCGCACGCCCTGCCCGCCACGAATCGACACCGTTGCGGTTGCGGTTTTGCCCGCCGCCCCCGTTTGCGGTGACGGTCGTCGCGGCGGCGGGTGCGGGCGAGGCGGAAAAAAGCACTCTACGCGATATTTCGCCGAAATGATTGGCTGCGGTTAACCGCAAACTCCGACCAACCGCCGCAACCCGTCCAAAGCCGCCACCTCCGCCGCCGACTTTTTTCGTCGCGATAAACCGCCGCCGCGGCGGCCCGGCGTAGTATACCGTGCGGTCGTCTCGCGGCGGTCGCGGTTATGTGCTAAAATAATAATATATAATACCCGGTAATAACAATTTAACGGTCTTCGGCGGCGGTGCGCAGAGCACATCATCGGCGTCGCGGTCCCGCCCGAGTCCGTCGGCCGCGACGCACTCGCGACGAAAGCTGTGAATATTTCGCTGTTCGGAATATTAAACGTGACCGGTGTAGATGACGCGGTGTCGTAGTACGCGCGGTCTACCTACGCGCATACACAATTGGTTCTGTGAAACGTGAAAACGGCCGGGGAAATAATATCAAAAAGCTCCGAAGGTATATCGTGTGCGGCGTTTTCATGCATAATGTATCGCGTGCCTACATTATTTTATGCCGTTAGGCATACGTACATTTCAATATAATGTGCCAGGACGGCTGACCGACCGGAATCGACGAAATGGTTTACTCTCGTATTGAAATATATAACGACGCATCAAAACTATTATTATGTGCCATAAATATATATATATATATATATATAGTTGGTCACCGGAGTACGTGACCTACACCGACATTTTAGGTCGTGCCTAACTGTTATTTGTATAATTTGTTTTTGTTCAAAGTGGACAATGTGAAAACGCTTGGAAATAAATAATAATGTAACTATGTACCTACACCGCGTCAGAATTATATTTTGCACGCGTATATACCTATTATGTAAGATTAATATATTAATATCTTGTCCGAACTACTCGTATTATATCATAATGAATTTTATTGCGATACCTAACAAAAATCATGGCAGGATTATAAAAAGGGAAAAAATGAATGATGCGAAAGATGCCCATCTCATCATTGCGCCTCCGACAGGAAAATAATGTGATGTAAGCTATCCCTAGGACTTATGAGTTGACTAGTAATAATAATATTTAGTGATTTAAATTGCAGCCATTATAAAGTTCCATCACAGGGTTCGATGGATTCTATATCTTGACAACATTTTAAAATGTAATTTTTTTTATCTCGTAGGTACGTTTTAAATTGTTGCCAAACGAAATATAACTGCTTATCAAACTACAATATTTATTTTATTGTTAAAAATCTAAATGTAGGAATATTTCTCCACCATTTTTTTTTTTTTTTTTTTTTTGAAGTAAAACACTTACTACCTGTAATTTTTCTAATAACATTCTTACTACAAGTTATACAATAAAAACTAATATTATAATAATAAGTTAGGTGTAAAACAAGTATAACCTAAAATTATGTATTTAGGAATAACAATTGAACCACAAATCAAAAATTTTTTTTATAAAATAGAATAATTTTCAATAATATTCAATGATTTTTTTTTATTTATATTTTATTACACACTGAGACAAAAAATAAAAATAATTCAATATTTAAATATAATTTTAAATAAATATGAGAGGAAATGTCTTATACCTCTGAAAATAGTCACGAGGAGGAAGGGGGGAGAATTGTCTATTCACCCAACAAATTTGTAATATCACCAATATACTGCTTACATAAATAAATGTTATTATCTATATGTGAACATAACTATATAATTTACACTAATTATAAACTTGATAAATATTTAAAATCAAAATTATGCGTACTACTTGCTTGTATGTATACATGCTAGTTTGTATCTAGATATACAGACTTGTTTAATTATTTTCCAAAAATGATTTAGTCTTGTTGATCAAAGAAAAACTTTTTACTTATTTTGAATAATAATATAGTTAAGCTGTATACCGGCTATTGTTATAAAAACGTTTAATTTTATAATAAAATTGTCACGTGAGTCTTCAAATATTTCAATAGTTTTGTTAATCCGTAATTAAAATGAATAATTTCTTGTCGAGCAAATAAACGAATTTAACGAAATGTGGGAAGTTTTAATCATTTCCATTCGTTCAGAAAAATATATTTATAATGACCTTCAGCAAATTTCAGCTTTATAAAAACTTACTCATAATATTTAAAGAAATGTTTTAGATGGAGACAAACGAACTCACTTAAAAGTTTATACCCTTAATAAGTTTAGAGTTTTTGGTTTCCTTTGTAATAAATAATCGTTATAAAATTAGTATTTTTTAATGTTATAGAAGTACTAATTTTACGGAAAATGATCGTTGTTACAGGATTATGATGTACGTTTTCCCAACTCCTCCTGAGGAAGTTAAAGAACTATTAGATATTAGTAAATTAGGTAGTAGTAATTATGTATATTATATTATACAATTGAATTATTCAGCGAATAAAAATAATGTCTTATTTTAACAACAAAGGATATTTTTGGGGCAAAAAACTATCAATTCTCGAGAGCAGAAAAAAGTTTTATAATGGATTGGAACAAAGTTTAACAGCTGTTTTCTGTAAAACAACATAACAATTTTAAACACTTTATGCGTGGTAAAATTTATTAATTTATTAATTAGTAAATATTAATTTATTTTAATGAATTATTCTATATTGTTTATAAAGTAATCAAGAAAAAATATTAGACAATCTTGTTATCATAATGTATATAATAAGTATTATAATAACCATATACGTACAATTTTATGGTTCAAACACCTATATTTAACTATTTGGTAAACAAATTGTTAGGAGAACCATAACAGATGTATCTATATAGGTATAAGTTTGTATAATACATTATGCCTATATTATAATCAAACAATTGTAAATTACTCTTAGAAACCTTTGTTAAAACCTAATTTTTTAACTCATTAAAAACCAGAAAATGTAGGTATGCGTATAGTGTCATACGCGTGGAACCTCGCGTCTGTGGCGAAGTTATGGTGGTTAAATATTAAAGAGATAAATTAATTCGTTGTTCTAAAAAGTTTTCGTGTGAACTTAACATTAAATTTTTGTGTATTTTACCTTAAAACATATTTTCGGTTTAGGTGTCATTATACTAGCGCGTGCTAAATTCAAATGTCTCGTTCATATGCCTAAGACATGATGAAGTCGCCAACTCTCAAATTCCGTTTTTATAGTATATATAGAGAGAGAGGAGGAGAGAGACCGTATAAAGTAGTTCCGAATATTCGATGAGCCAAATCCTGAACTACAAGAACTTACTGTATGTATACTACGAGGACCCTGCTTATGTATTATGTAATCAAATATAGAAGCAAATAGAGTCGGTATAGTTTCAATGTTTAATATTGTTATTATTTATGAGTTGGCCTTTCGCGTGACTTCTTGTTTATAATATATGTGATTTATGACCCTTTGCGTATAAATAAGGGTCGAACAATGTCTGCGATGTAAAACGGCGATTTGCACCCCCCTAGACGCACTGAATCTACTTCTCGTTTTTTATTTTTTAGAATTTTCTTCATTTCCCCCTCCCCCCCTCCCCCCGTTGCTCTTCACCGCGTGCGTAATATTCCAGCCAGTTTTTAATACGATGCGTATTTCCATAATACGCGTAGCGTTTTGTGTGTCGAATAATATTTGCGTATGCGATGTTCGGCGAACCGCGGACGGTTAAAACGAGGAGCGGAAAAAAGTCTCAATACTATAGAGCCGGGAGCGGTCTATATCGAGATAATGGTGAAAGAGATGTACGTGTAAACTAACGCAGTTTTTAAAAGAATTTCTGCATTGTTTTTTTTTTTTTTTTAGTTGTAATTAAAACATCAACGGCGAGTATAATATAGTGTACACCTGGCCGGTGGTGGCATCGTGGTTGTAGCTGAAATAGTTATGCGTGCTAATAGTAATACTGCTGTGACGGGATGATGGGTGGGTGGATGGTCTTGCGAGCGTTGATTTTATTCTTGTCCCGAAATTCCCTTCTCCTATAAGCCGCTGTCGACCTTTTATATTATGTAATATATATAAGAGCTTATAATTAAATTAATAAACGTTTTCAATAACGGCGTTTACGGCCGAGCGAACGGAATACGACGAGCGAGGTAGAGCAGAAAAACTCCGGCCTCTTTTCCCGCAGCATTTTGTCGGCGGGTTTTCGCATCCCCAAAAAGTTTCTCTCTGCTTCTGCCACTGCAGTAATGAACCACCTCCACCATGTACACTGCAACACCCACCATAGCATTCGCGTGACTACTCGAAATATTAATGAACCAGGTCGGCGGGCGAGAGGGGCTTTTAATAACCAACTATATTTTTAAGACTGTCGGTAGATAATAGCATTATAATATTATCATTAATACACTGGCTATATTATTCGGCGTTAAATGAAACCGAGATGGGCAATCCATTTACCTGTGACGGATAGTAACTTTTTTTTTCTTACGTGTAACCGATTGGTTAAAATTGGTCGAATATTTTTTGATCTAATATAAGCCCCAGCCCATACACTTAAAGGTTTTACATTTTACATTTATATAGAATAACTATTAGCCAAAATTACAAAATATATAATACAACACAGAAAATTATATTCAATTCTAATAACTATTTAATTATCTGTAACCAATAAAAACCTTATATAAAAACCAAAAAATATTGAATTTTCGTGAGCTTAAATAAAATTCATGTGTGAACACCAATAAAATGGAATTTTTTAAAAATCCTTATTACACCCCCACATTGTTATATGAATGCACCACGAAAATTTTAAGTCTTTAGTTTTCGTAACTTTTTTTTGATTATACGTTGATTAATCAGTGAGGACATTTTATTTTCTGTGTATAGATAAATAATATATACATTATGTACGCTTCGATATATTGACAAAAAGGCTCATCACAAAATGTTTTCTGTTGTAGTGGCATAATAAAATGGCTTATTTTAAAATTGAAATAAACTATCCATTATTTTGTTTTTTTTTTTTTGAAGTTGGGTACATTTAGGCATTGTTAGAATATATTTATTTTTTAATGTTACATTTTAATGTCTATTTAGTCTAAAAATAAGTAAACTATTTAACAATAATTTATATATGATTGCAAGCAACTAATTTCTTATTAAACTTTAATATAGCTATAAATGTTTTCTAAATAGGCATATTTTTAATTAAAAACTAAGGAACTCGCATCTGCTCTATAGTAGGTTTTGTGTGTACTTTTTCATTGATAATGATACTGTAATAGATGTGTTAATTCGAAATCATAAAAAAATTGTACACACACAATACAATTCTGAGAAAATTTACATTAATTATAAAAATGCAAAAATCTCTAATGGCTAAAAAATAGCTCAAAAAGAGTATGTATTACTCAAAACATAATGACGTTCAAAAAACCTCCACTCAGAATCATCTAAAACGTATATTTAATTTTTAAAACCAATGTTTTCCGAATAAAATAAAAATAGTATATATTGATCTTTGACAATAATGTAATAATTCACACAAATGTCACAATTTATAAATATATTTTATTACTATTGGTTTTGTCAGGGATAGAATCTCTTATATTTCGGGAAGTTTGCATCTACTGTGCATAACATAAATTACATATAATACATATTAACAAACTTACAAATGTTGGCAAGTATGTAAGGTATTATAATATTTTCAGTTTTAATATGTTCAATATTCAAAACTACAATTTTTGAAATCCCCGGTGTTGTCCTATACTTTCACATAAAATGATATTAACAACTTAAGTTTTGAAAAATTAGTTTTCTTCTAATACTCGTATTTTAATCGTATTATAAATGTTATACATTACCTTGAATTTGTATAAATTTTGGATAAGATATTAGAGTTTTTTCTATTCACCGTTAGTTCTATCATTGGTTTTCCATAAAACATACATTCGCTATACCTACGTCCTACGATCGTAATTTTCCTATACATGCACTCGAGTTGTGTTAGACTACAACTTACTGTTATACGGGCAGTATTATATTCCAGTCCAGACGATATCGTGGGTGAGTAAAGGGGGGCCATTTCGATTGTAAACGCAGCTACATATAAGAGGAAGGGAGATTTACAATATTGCGATATGTTTTTACTACTTAAATTTAGGGTATATTTTTTTATGATGCACGCTGTTCCAAAAAATAAAGAGAAGCACACGAGGGTGTTGTTGGCGAGTAGGTAAGGAAAAAATAAGAAAAAAACAGCGCATATGAATAAATGATTGGCCGAAAGATGTATCAGATTTTTCAAAGAACAGAAACTGAATGTTCTCGGATGGGCATTAAATAATTGACGAACTCGTAAAATATGCGAACCAACCCCGTATTTTTTGTTGCGAGAAGATATGTACAAAATGTTTTATCGGAAGAGTTTTCATTTAAATTAAAAACTCGTCCACTTTTATTAAGATCCTGTATAGCCAACCGAAGAATCCGTTTCATCTTCGAATTTTAGAGGGGAAGCCTTCATACTTCCTATTCCAATACAGGCATATTAAAGGCGTATAGACCGGATACAAATTAATCAAAATTGGTTTTCAGTTAAAAAAATCCCAAACGATTTTTAATTGTATAATACATACATATTATACTCCAAAGTATTTAAATTGAAATTAATTTGATCCATGTCAAATGTACAAAGTTAATGTCTTATTATAAGTGAAAACACAAAAACGGGATTATTATATTTCTAGGTTTGCCTAATTATATAAAACTACAATGAATTATTAATTAATAATTATAAAGGTATCGCGGAATCTAGAATAATATAATTAATTAAAAAAATGATAACTTTAAAGCACTATAATACCATTTATACATTGGTAAACTATTTAATTTTGCACCTTTTTACTATTTTAAAATATTAATAATGTATTAAAATTAAGAGTGCACATGACTAAAAATTTTGAAAAAATCAATGCATTAAAAAAAACTGTTTTAACAATGGTATAAAGTTACTGAAGAATAATAATCAAATTTTGCCATCCTTATATAAAATAATAACTACAGTTGCACTGTAGGTACATACTATTTTTTACATATACATTATAATATACAATATTTTATACACATATATACTTCGTACAGTATATCCTATATTAAAATTATGTCACCCTTTAAAATGGACCGCGTGTTTCCCTTTACGCAAGAAAAAATCTAATAAAAAATATGTGAAAGCGTTCAGGAAATGAGTTCTGAGCTGGTTCATATTTATTATTGACAGCAAGAACAAAAAAAAAAAAGCTCTTGTTCTGAACTCCGGGAAACGCATTTATAACAAAAGGGTACGTAAAAACACTCTTAGCAATGGCACTCCTTAACGGGAAAAAATTCATTTTCACATTTTTTCCCGTTTTGTTCTGCTTCCTCCGTTGTTGTTTTATCGTTTTTTATGTATATACCCTTCATGCTGAGGGTGAAAATTAATGGAGGTTATTTCCTACGCGAAATCATTTGGTACTGTTTACCAATTCGATCTAATGAAGTAGCTGGAATCTGATGGTTTTTTTTTGTTTCTTTTTGATATATACAGTATAATAACGCTTTGTTCATTATCTTTTGGATGCTCTATAGTTTAACGTTATATTCTTCGGGCAGAATCTATAGCGTAACTGAAAAGCAATTTTTTTAAGATAAAAATTCAAAACTAAATTATAATGTTAATGAAAATATGTAAAAATAATTATACATTTTTCTATATAATATTATATAACCATTGCAATCTTTTAGGTTGTACCTAAGCACCTTATGTTCCTTTTGAATTGTATACTTTTTAAGACCAGCAACGTTTTATGCATTTTTTTATTGGCTCCAATATAAATGCCTTAAGTACTGAACCATAAAAATAACGAGCGTCTTTTGCTTTTAATTAAACCGCGCCCAGTCACTAAAAACCACCTTTTCTACTCACTATATATTATACAGGGTTCGTTGATTAAATTTTTTTCACTATCGAGTCGGTTTGTATGCAAAAAATCGATAAAAAATATTTTTTGGGAAAACACCATTGTTTCACATCAGAAGTTGTGCACAAAAGTATATAACCGTTCTGAAGTACTGCAGGAAAAAATGTTAATAGCTATCGCGTTAACGTTTTGTTTTAATAAATGTGCGTACACACGAACGTGGCATGATCGACCTTGAACACAACACTTCAGGAACACGTCATTTAGACCTCCATAATGTGTTTATTTTCGACATAGATATATGTTGTGTACGTATATATACGTATGTAAAATATGTTTACTGCTTGACCACATTGTGGGATGATGACCCTTTGCTTGGTCATATATATTATATAGGTACCTTTTTTTTTTCCAAGTGGTTGTCCCGATTCTCATCGACACCCCGTAGCGAATTTTAGAATTTTCCGTCGTGTAATCGTTAGGGTTTTATTATCGGTTTAACTGACCATATTATTTCACCATCATACTCCACCGTAGTAATTTAACGCAGAATCGGTTATTATTTCACTATAATATAATATAAAAACTACCCTCTTGACGCGATGCAACGTAGTCGATACCTACTATATTAATGGAAATGGGGAATATAAATATTATTTTTAAAACTGTCAAACGAGTTTAAGGTCCTTTCTGACGAGTGGACGTATGTGTTGTACTGGTCTTAGGGTCATATTTAATAGACTCGTATGTTATAATTTAACACTTAAAATGTATATTATGATTTATAGTAGTCATATTAAAATATAATGTATATATATATATTATATGTATGTTTTTTTGTGGATCGATATAAAATGTTTGAGATGTACCTATGTATTAACAATATAAACATCTTTTAAATAACTGGCATTTAATAATATAACATTATATATTATAATGTATTAAAACATTTAAAACCAAAGGTTTTTATAAGATAAAATTTATATATTGTTAATGACTTATGTAGGTTTGTACACTGTTTCTCTTTGAGATCGCATCTTATTACGATCGATTATGATTCCTTTTAATTATAAACCACTGGTGGAACGGAAGAAAGAATATGATTAATACTTTTTTATATATATATATATATATAAATAACTGATATTCGTTTTTGGCTTCGGGGGTGAAAAGATAAATGGAAAAGAGTAAAAAAAAAATAATAATAAACGAAATCACATGATTAAAAACCGTTTCATAAAGTGGCAAAAGAAGGGCGCGCATTGTGTGTGCCAAGTGCGGATGATGTAGGAAAAATTGTTTGCGCCGGGTGCTGTGTCAGGTGGTGGGTGTGCAGGGAACGAGTGGTGATGGCTGGGGAAGTAATTTAAGCTGCTGAAAGAAAATGACACGCGAAGGGGTGAGGTTGCGCGAAAAAAATAGGATAGAAAATTCAGTGAGAGAAAGAGAGAGAGAGAGTGAGAGAGAGAATGAGAAAATGAGAGACAAAAGTAACAGAGAAAAAGATTCAGTTTGTCGAGAAGCTAAAAATGAATCGGTATAAAAAGGGTGGAAAATAAACTGCGTATACCCAACATGATAACAGTGGCTGGCCCCTTGTTATAATCGGACCTTAACGACTTCGGTTCCCTCCTTAAAATAATAATAATAATAATAATAATAAAAAAAGTGTGTATAACAAATCTTTTGACAGTGTTTTCCAGTGTTGTTGCTTTTTTATTTCCTTCCTTTTATTTAACTCGTGCTTATAATATTATTTGCATGTGTATCGCATTATTGTATTCAAACATATAATATATGATTTTTTTTTATCGTATGTTATTATTTGTTTGTGATTTGTATGGAAAGAGGTATAATTAAATTATTGTAACATAAAAATGAAATTTTAAAAAAATAAGAATATTCAATGAAAATAACGATGTTTGAATTATGTAAAATAATTATTTTATAGACAGAGTAATTTTATTTTTATATATTATTTATATTATATACATATTTATTACATATTAACACATTCAATAATTATTATTAATGATAAAAGTAATATCCAAAATTAAATTATAATATAATATAATATAATATTGTATGTATTTATAATTTATGTATATACATATATAATATGAGTTGTGTTCAAACATAAATCAAGGAATTTGAATTATTTTGTACATGAAACGCGTATTTATAGAATCTGATATTTTAATAATATAATAATATAAAATTCATAAAAATAACATTGTAACTGTTACATTCGGCAATGGAACAATCAGAATATTATAATTTAAACTCGTATATATGTATATCAATCAAGGTAATTTTTAATACTAAACCGCTTATGTACATTTTAAAAAATATATATATATACATATAAATCACACAGCCCGGGGTCCGGGTGACAGCTCGGTTGGAGTTTGCTCGTCTTTGGGTACAAAAAATTCCTCAATTTCCATAAGAGTTTTGTTCTCGGTCTCTGGCATATGTCTGTAGAGGTATATGACTCCAACAAAACTGGAAGCTGCTAATATGAAGAAGGTATTATTTAGGCCTAAAGTGTTTTCGATGCTTAAATACACTTTGGTTGCCAAAAACGTTAGAATATAAAAAATTGCAGTGGTCAGACTAGAAGCGAATCCTTTGGCTCTATACAAAAATCATATTATTATGATACCACGATAATACGGCGAAAAAATGAAAATGGTATAGGTGTATGTATATTACTCGTTAGGATAAATCTCGCTGACCAACGTCCAAGGCACGGTCAACATACCCATAGCTCCAGAGAACATGATGATCGAGTAGAGCACCATTGGTACGTAGGCTTCGGGTCTAATCAATTTACAATTAATACACATGAAGTATACAGCGAACATGAATATTGCCAGCGTGTTTATGATCAACGTCGATAAAGTCAACAATCGTTTGCCAAATTTTCGCACAGATAAAATGAGTCCCACGCTTCCGGCCAATTGCATAAATCCAAAAAGCACCTTGAATATAAGAGATAAGTATAACAACGGAAAAATATAACACTATATTAAGACTTAACTTCTTCTTCATATTTTCGTCTTCATAAAAATAAAACGATTTAATAAAAACATAATACGATATCTTATGCAAACGATATAAGAGATTTCAATATAAAATTATCAGTTATACCTGCAGTGTTGTAAATAATACATTTAGAATGTTTTGAATTAATACTCACATTTTTACCGAAATCAAATATATACTGACAGTGAAAATATGTTAGAAATATAAATATTAATAACTATTATTTAATACTCGACAGTATAAATATAAGAAAAAGTATTAAAACAAGTATTCGATACCAATATAAGCATTTAAATACATTTGGTTAAACATATACTTTACAGCACTGTGCCGTTAGGTATCTAAATATACTAACCAAAGCTATGCTGTGAGTATCTTTCACTCCCGATTCGTACATTAATTTGACGATATAAGGACGGCAGGGCGTCAGACATGAAATCAACGTAAATATATAGTAAAAGGTGGCCAATCGTAGTGGTCGGTGCACCGAAGGGCTTTTTATCCACACAAACGAGGAAAAAATGCCTTTCGAATCTCTTAAAATTTTTGATTGGTCGACAGATGCCTTGTAATAAAACATCAATTCTTGGTATTCGGTGGCGACGACACAAGGGTCTACCCATCCTCTCAGCCAACAAATAGCGTTCATGGCTTTTTCGTTTTTGCCTTTGGACAGCAACCAAATGGGGCTTTCCGGTATCTTTACACAAGAATTTGGAACGATAGTATATAACAATAAAACGCATTAAATCGACGAAATTAACAGCAGAAAACAATCAAAACTCACAAATGCCACGAACGTCAGACACATGACAGGACACAGGGCGCTCATCGCGGCTACAGTCTTCCAATGGAAAACGTAACTCAGCCCGTAGCTGAACAAGACGCCGATCAGACACGCCATGTTTATCACGCATGCCATGATTCCCCGGAGTCTTGGTTCGCATATCTCGCCAATGTACGAGTACGCCGGTCCGTCATTGAATCCCAGGCCCAAACCCATCGTTATGGTTGACCAGTACAACATGGTAACCGAGTTGGCGTACCACAACAATATCCAGCCGAAGATGCTGGGAACGCAAGCCAGAACCACGCAAGACTTCTTTCCGAAATGTTTCTGCGCGTACCCGGAAAGGACACTCCCAATAGGTTGATACAAATAGAGTATACTCCCTGAAAACGCATTATAAATATTATACTTCTGCAATGTTTGGTAGGTATATTGTGAATACCGCTGGGAATCGTTTTAAAATAATATTGTGACATTGGATCATTGAAAAGAAAAAAAATGTTGGTGAATTTATACTATGGATATTAAATATGCAACAAAAAATGTATCTTTTGAATCTGATATAGGCACTTCCTGTAATCCCGTGTGTAGTACCTATATGTGTATTTACGAAACTGGACTTTCGTCAGTGGCATAATTTATTAACAAACGCATTAAAATGCAAAAAAAAAAAAAAGAATGATTATTATATTCTAAATGCCGTGTTTACGCGGCAAAAACAAAACCGCTAACTGATAATCGCTAAAATACTAATAATGATTCACAAATAAATCAGGTCACGTAACTAATTGCAGAGCTCACAAACATTTAAATACATAATTTTAAGATTAAGCTGAGAACTAAGAATAATATTAGTTAAGTTAGATTGATTACAAGTTATTTCTTTTAGCAATAAAATTAACATTATTTTTAAGGTGGTTAGTATTAGAATATTTATGAATAAAATCATTAAATTCAATTAAAAGTAAGTTAAGTAAGTAAATATAGTATGCTACTTGATATTTTCTCTCTACAAGGAAAGTTTATGAACCAATAAATAATATATGTTTTTATAATGTTGAATATCAATAATACATCTAATTTAATACTAATAATAAATAATTGGTAATAAAATGTTAATAAGTAACGATGGTAACAATATTTTTACAAAAATTGTCCTCGAAAAAGAAAGTTATATTCAGCGCAAAAGTATGTATGTCAATATGTTTTTCAAAATACATTCTATGCTGTCAAATATCATCACTCAACAAACACGCTCATTTTATGAGGAATAGTTAATGTAAGCCAACGCATTTTTTATAATATATAAAACTGTAACACGATATTGTATAACCAATGTTATTATTAAGACGTTAGATCGTGATGCTCTTACCATACCAGGACGATTCGTTATCAGATATTAAAAATTCGGATTTTGGATTGTTGTAAAGTGAACCGATTACTACCGTAGCCATTGCCAACTCCATTCCAACATTTACCAGTAGTAAACTCTGAACAATCGTAGCCAGTAGCTATAAAATAATGAACCTATTATTAGTTTAGCGTTTATTAAAAATCACTCAGAGATAGTTGCTTACCTGAGCAATGATAGCCTTTCTGCCATACGTGACTTTTGTTTCTAAAACATAATATACTATGAATTATATTCGATTTAAATGTAGTAAAAATAAATGTGTACAATATTTTTTACATACCTAAGTCGGTCCCACATCGTATGTCGGTAACTGCGTGGGGTAAGGGATATTGTCCCATTATAGTACGGTTTTAGCCTCCTCCAGACTCCTAACACTGGTCGGGGTCGTAACTAAGTCCTGCCAATGACTAAGACACAAATTAAAAATATACAAACTATGGATATTGATCGAAATCACATTGCTACAATATATAGAAACTAATAGAATTAAAAATATGTAGTTATAGGTACCATAGGAGATTTGGACGATCGATATAAATTATTACACATATTATCATTGTTATTAATTATACAACATCATATATTAATCAATTTTCATAAAATTGTTGTTTGTTATTTCTATTAGTATTCATTGTTCTTGAAAGATGAATATGAAACGTAAACATATAATTATAATATTATAAATGTATAACAGTTGGTTACAGAAATGTCTGAGTTGTGAGTAATATAATTAATTCATCCACATTTTAATAGAATCTTTGACTGTGAAATATTAAAAATAATAAAATGTAATTGTATAAACTCATAAAAGAACTAAAAAAAAAAAAAACAATACCTACGTATACATTATTTTTACTGTTTATACTAAATTATCATAGAAAGATTGTGCATTGGTAATGAACAACAATTATAGTGTCACATTGAATTTTATCAAGCTATTCGTGGAAATATTATTTAAATGCAAAATATAATGATTTAATATTAAAATATATTATTTAACGTTTGAGATAAGATTGTTCTAATAGTGATAACTTACTGATAAGTTTACAGTTATAATCGTTATAAATAATACTTTAAATGAGTTATGACGCACAAATAATATTTATATAATGCTTTCCACGAGGTTCGCGATGGATCTGATATTTTGCTACGAAATTATTCCATTTGTATTGTAAAAGCCATTTTGAATTGTAAAAACGGAAGCTTTAGAAAAAGAGATTCAATAAAAAATAATATGTTATTTAAATTAATACAACACTAGTCAAATCATCTGTTATAATATTGCCCAATTACAATTAAAATCGTCGAAAATCATTAAAATAAAAATATTACAATCCGTTACTAAGTATACAATAATCAAATATGCTATATTATGTTATGGAGAATTATTTACAAGATGATTGATGTGAGGGAGCTGGGGGGAGGCTGTCTAATGACAGAACCCTCAAAGGATGAAAATCACAAAGTTAAACATAAAATATTTTATAGCCGTATTTGCTTCATAATTTTTACCCGCTTAGACACATATAATATAATTTAATATTTGAACAATATGTCTTGGAGTCAGTGACGATAATTTAATAAATTATTATTTGTACTATCAGATAAAATCAAACTTAAATTCAAACTTTGAATTGAGATTTTCAATCAATTTAGCGGTAATATATTATTAAATTTAGCGTTCCTTATTATATTGTTATTTTACAGTTTTACATAGGTAAAAAATATTGAGTAGAGTTTTTTACGAATAATATTTTTAATTAATATATTTCTCCAAATATTATCAAAATCAAAAGGTTTTTTATGTTTTTTTTTTTAATTTTATTAGATCAAAAACGCATTTTTTAGGAAATCGTCTTCATATCTCGACTCGTGATTTATGGTATAATGTCAACAACTATAATAATAATAAATGATTTACAACGCTCTTCGGTTCCAACAAATGATGGCGGCTCTGAGTGTTTGAACTTTGAAATTGACAATAATCATTAATGAAAATAACAAACATCGATTTAAGATTTTCATCATTTTTCAAGTACCTGTGTGTCAATTGACCGCATTGCTACTATTTTTTTTTATGGCAAACTTTGCAACGATTTAGGAAAATATATTGTACTTTTATACGGTATTCTCGTTATCGCGCTCGTAATAATAATTATAAAGACCGAGGGCAGCATCGTCGTCGTCGGCGAAACGGTCCCGGAGCGACCGAGGCTCCGTCTCACTTAATATAAATGAAAATCCCTCAACGTTCCTTATTAATTACACCGGTTATGGCTGCGCCCTTTCGCCACTTCCGCCTTAATTTATGGCTTTCGCGCAGCGGCAAAAACAAAAAATAAACATTCTCCAGCCGCCGCCACCACCGCCACCACCGTAGCGTCGAGATCCCGTTGCAGGTAGGCGCGTTTGTACCGCATAATATAATATACGTATAAGAACGCAATAATATGTATGGCCTACACGCGAGCACTGACGAGGCAAAAACGACCCCACGGCCCGCCTGGTTCGAGGGTATTCGGCGGTTTTCAACCCTACCCCGCGACAACAGTTCGAAAACTGTAATATTATAATTTATAATATATTATTAAAATAACACTAGGTAGCCGTTGCAGTTCGGATATATATCATCGCGTATGCGAGTATTACATTATTATGATATTATAATATTACCTATGATATATTGCATGGTTACGTTCAACTCGGTCACGTAGCTGCCTACACAATTTTCGAAGTGTGTATTATTATAATAATGTGTGTAATGCAAACGAATTCGTGTAAATGGATTTCGATGAAAATACACGCGGGAACACAACGACTGGCAGGTTCGGAACGAACTGGTCGCGTAGAATACAAAATAGTTTACGTGCATTTTTTCTCCGTCGAGCTACGCCTAAAGGTAAATATGTATTTGTATTTTGCATATATTATTATTGCGTATAGCGAATATACGCATCGATAAATAGTATTCAAACGTTAAAAAGTCGTGAGTATATAATATTATATATATTATTGGGCGTGTGCACGCGTGACAACGTTAATTAGACAAAAAAGAAAATTCTTACCGATACATACGACGTGTGTAATATATAAGTTCCGTATATTCTGTGAATGAACGAATAAATCACGTATAATGTACCTTTAAAGATGGTCTTCGATGGTTAACATAAAGTTGAACCGGACGTGTTTCACGAAGTACTGTAACAGTCGTTTATCGCGCGAACGAATTAATTATGATTAATATCGACAATAATATTACAACAATTGGAAAATGGAAAAAAACCACTGTTGCATTACAAGAAAATAAACTATAATAGTACTTCTGCGATTGCCGCAAAACCACAAGCTGAGTCTGTACGTTTTTGGTTTTTCTTGCTGTATAGTAGTGTATTGTATATACGATTACGATAAAATGAATTTTACGCTGCTATAAACCACGCCATTCATCAACTCTTATTGATTTAACATCGACCAATTAATTCCATTACGAAAATCGGTCGTGTGGGGCGATACGAAACAATAATAATAATGATTATAGTGATATGGGTATTTATGTTGTTAACAATCAATATCAACCGACTGTGATTAAGATAATATGCGTATACAGAGCGTCCGACGTATATGATATTATTCGATAGTGTTTTTGAGCGGCGGGAGTGATGTGATCTATTTTATGCGCATCGTCGTGCCACTTTTCGTTTCAGTGAATCCTTTCACCAATGACACTACGTATGGATAATGCGTTATAATATTAAATGGACCGACCACAATAATATACCTTATAAATTCTTATATTCGAAATATACTGCAGTAGTCGCCGTGTACGGTTATTAATTTTCATCTCGTATATTATTTTCTTTACCGTCGTACTGTACAATGCACGTGCGGCCGAGCTGAAATGTCACATTATTATACTATTATGACGAGAACTATTGAAAACCTAAACATGAAATCGTGAAAAATAAAATCGTGAGCTGCAATAAGTGGCAAAGATTTAGCTTGATATATAATATTATAACACACGATATAATATATTACCTATATATTATATTTGTATATTATTTTAAAATATATCATAAAAAAAATCAGTATACAGCGTGTATAGAGATGTACGAAATTGATCTAATTTTTAAATTTTCCAGTGTTAAAAGTTCGGACACAATCGATTGGAATCCGATAGGAATCGTATTCCGGGGAATGCGTCGAGCACACGTGTATTGCGAGACATACCTACGAGTGTGGATGGAAAAATACAGATAAACGATACGGACACCTGTTGCGCGCATTGTCGGAGGATTATTATTTTGTTTCCAAATCCCATAGACCATGACGTCGTGTCGAAATAAAAACAGCGTTCTTGTTGTCCGACGGTGTTACGTTAATGTTAATACATATTATATTAATGTATCATATTGTCGTAATAAGACGCGTACAATACTTGTCTAAAAAATAAGAGGAGACTTACGGACGGGAGCGACACATGCGTGTGTGATAATATAATAACAGTCGCGTGTATAGTCCTGGCGTTTGTCAGTCAGACGTCGGATAAACGGACGACGGCGCAAACGGTCGCGATTTACCGGGAAAAAAAGAAAAAAACAAAATTCGTCAACTATTTGTAACACATGTGTTTTGAAGTATTGTTTTCGGATTTGGACGACGAAACGACTGTAAGTACGAAGGAAAAAATTGTATTGATAAACGCGCACGTACAAATAGCATAATAAAATGCGACGTCCAAAAGACACAAAATCATCGTACGACTGCACTATGGGATAACGCTCGTAACGCGTTATAATAATATTTTACTATCATAATTGTCTTTTAATACGATGATTTTCACTTCAGTTTATTATAATATTTTATAATTGATCTATAATAATTACTATAATCATATATTATGTACATGCACCCGCGTTAATGCGTTATTTCCATGTGTGTGTTATTATTATATATAGATATAGATACAAAATAATAATTTATTATCATGTGCTGTATGCTAGCGACAAAAGTAAAATATTTTATAAAAGTATTTATACGACTCCACAAACGAAATCGGACATAATGTACGGATCGGGTTGAGTAATGTACTCATTATGGCCTGTACACACCACACTGCAATATCACCACGACGCTGCCGATGACCCTTCAACTATAACAATTATATCATATCATATTATATAAAAATGGTAACATGCAGGTGGTAGCCTCCAAAGTACGTCAAAGTTATTTGGGTGGGGAGCACACTACTTTTATCATGATATTAATAAAAAAGCACCGAGAAAATTTTTTTTTTAATCAAACGAGAGCTCAGAAAGATAATTTTTAAGTGAGTATAATACACAATGTTATTGTTTTAAATAAATGTATAAACAGGAAAACAATATTTGTTATTATTATGATTTTTGTTCATTAACTTCTATCATTACTGTTTAATAATTCAATTTCTGTGTTTAAGGGGGTCTTTACCTCCTGTACCTAGGACTTGGGCCATATAGTTTCACACTACGCCATACTGATATATACAATATTATATAACACGTCATGATAGATATGATATATTATGTAAAATTATACACTACACGACCGACCACAGACGCAAACGTATCCGATTTCGTTTCTATTGTTTTTTTCAGATTTCGAAACGACTCGTACCTATAATACTTATCATTCGTATCAGTGTTACGCGCTACAGTGCCACCGCAGCCTCTTGCGCGTAGTCTTTTCTCGTCGTACGCGCAACATCCGATTCGGAAGTGTAATATGGTATTAACCGTATCTGTAGAATAAAATTATTATTATTATTATAGGCATGGTACGAAATAATAATGATAAGATCGGCAGCCGGCGATAGAGATCGCCGTCGGAAACTGACACGCGTGTGCGTTCGTGTCGTCGAATGCGGACGGCCGCTTATTATTATTATTCCGTCGGATTAGCTCAATCCTGCCGACTCACGGACGGAACGGCTATGCATTATATACAATATATAATAATAATAATAATAATAATAATAATAGGTTTATACCGCGTCTGTCCGTGTCTCGCCACTGACGATAGGTCGTCATTACTGCGGTCGCCACTGCCACCGCCGTCACTGACTTGCACAATGTACAATATGACTGTACATTTTGTGCGCGTGTAAGGTCCCGCTTGTGCCCGCGATTGTTATATTATTATTTTATTCTATAATACACTCATCGTCGTTTACGCGGTCCGCCGCTTACAACAGTATCATCACGTTTTCGCCACTGTCGTTGTTATTTTATTATCATTATTAGTGTTATTATTATACGTGTGCTATATATTTTATAAAACTTGGACATCACGTACAATAAACCTTTTCACCGGTAACTCAAACGTAGATATACATATTATGATACCTATAATAATAATAATCGTTATCCGTTACGCGGTACATGCTGTTTTATGTGATTTACCGCTGGTATTAACCATAATATATACCTACCCGGAAATCGCAAATAGTTTAATATATATATATATTTATTATTAGTTACTTACCTACGTGATTAGCAGTGGCTACACGCAGTGGCGAAAATAGAATTAGCTCTCGTGGTCGATGCCAGCTGTCGCATTTGTGCAGTGCGAACATGGTCTAGAACGTTTATAACAGTAACCTATCGACCTTACCAGAAATATCGTGGACGTTATAAATACAACAATAAATCGTCTGATATTCAAGCGTGTTGCATTTATTAGTATACGATGACGCGTGCTTTATATTTTGTGCAGAATTTAATTTTACGAAAACGCTTTTTGGAGCAGTTGAAATGCTCAAAAAGTTTCATGTGTCATCTCATTCAAACCAAACCATAATATTATATTATCATCTTGTACTTAACACAATTATAATTTTAATTTTTCTTAATAGTTTGAAGATTTTGGAAAAACTGAAAAATAACAGAGTTTATATCTATCTACAGAAAATTATTTTAATTAAATCTTGAATACTTTTGTGTAAACCATTTTAAATTGTTTTTCGAAAGCGATTATTTTTTTATTATACAGTACAGCATACTAATGAAGTAATGAATAACCAATAATATATTAAACAAATTTTATTGTCTTTTTTTTTTAACAGAAAAAAGTTCTACTAGAATAATATAAAAACTTATAATTTACAAAAATAAAATTATTTTGTATTTGTATACCTATATCCAGAGAGTATAAAAGTTATAGAAACATCATAAGACTTGATATTTGGTTTTTATGAAACAATATTTGTTTATTGTAGACTGTAGATATATACTTATATATTTAAATAAGAACAATGATATTCTCAGATTATGGTTTCAGTCCTGAATCCGCGTGACCTTTACAATTTGTTTATAATGCCAAAATAATCTATATTTATTTAAATTAAACGATTACCTATGTACTATGAACTATGAAGTCTATTATTTGCTGTGGGGAAACAAAGCTTGTTTGCACGAAAAAATTGTGACTACGTCAATAAAGTCGTATTCTAATAGTTTTAAAAGTAACATTATTCATCATTAATGTTTATTTTTTATTAAAAAAAAAAATTTATTTTATAGAGAATTGTATACTGGTTGTTCTAGCGGTGGTCTTGATTCTTGGAAAAAGGGATACCAAATAATTGCTTCCAAAAGTACAATACAAATCAAAATTCATCTACTAGAAACATTTTGTCAAATTTTTAATCAAAATTTTTTTAATTAATCATCATAATTTTTATTTTACATTAAACAGCATTCCGCCATTCACAGAAACAAACCTCCTATGTAAAAAAACGTAATTTTCAGGAAACACAAAAATCATTAAAAAAAAAAATCACAGGAATTTTTTTTATAAACGATTTATAGTTGATAACTCATAGGATAGAAGGATTTTTCTATGAAGGAAATAGCACATGGGGGATATTTTATAATTTTTTTTATTACAATTTATTTTAGGTACCACATAGGAGAATTAATTAATTATTTTTCATTAATTCTATGATGCAGATAGCACATAGAAGATTTTATCAATAAACAGCTTATTTTTTTCTTGAATCCCGGGATACCAAAACCTCAAAATCATAAATTACATAGGTACATAGGAGGTTTATTCCCGGGAACGACAATTGGACGAATTATGACAAAACTGAAAAAAAAAAACGAAAATTATATAAATATACAATTATATGACTGTTATATTCGGCCCTGTGGCAGGAGATGAGATCGCCGGAGGTGTTATCTGTAATTCACCTAGAGTATTATAGGCTACATTGTAATATGACATTGTTTATAAAAATTATAATTGACGATAATTGATTTTTTGTTATTCAATAATTAATAAAACAAATTTCATCCTAATTTAGCAAACGTGTCAGTACAGTTAATACGAAATATACTTAAATATAATGAATTAAGTTTTATTTTTGACTGTGGCAACAATGTGACTGAATAATTTTAGAGAATTCCTGGTGGCAGAATGACGTATGTATATAGTGTATGGACATGACAAATAGAGAAACGTCTCTAAGAAATAAAAGTTTTGTTTCTTGACTGAATGCGAGGGGAATACCAAGGGTATTGCGATGAAAGTGTGCTTCATACATAAAGGAAACTCATATACACGAAAAAAAAAGTTTTGAACAGTTCAAAAACCGGCTAATGTGGGTCATGTACTTCGGGATAGGGGAAAAGTTATACTGAATAAGGGCACTTGGCATATTATTATATTCTCATGACGACCGTGACTGTTTTCTTCTTTTATTCGCATTGTACTTTTTAAGCATAAACTTAAAAACAATGAATATCATACGCGCCATTAAAACGTTTAAAGTTGTTCAAACAAAACATTTGTTGTACGAATATGCAAGTGTAATACAATAACAACGTCCCACTGAAAACAATAAATGACTATATAGGTTATGTACCTACTGATATTATTATTGCAATGTCGTTCACTCACTCATGTTTCATTTTGATTTTTGGTGACAATGTTTTAATTGTTTTGCTGCAATCATTTCAGACAAGATAAACTTTCAAAACTATATTATAAATTGTATTGTACAGACGCAAAACTTTATTTTGCTTTTAAACGCAAATACCTGCAGTGTAATGCAAAGTGCACCTCCTTCGAACTCATTCTGACAAAGTATAGGAACAGTAATTAATCCTGTTCAGTCATAACGGGAAGGTGACTGGTTATTTTTCCTAGAGCCTTTTGAGATCTCGGAATATTCAATTGATCATATTATTTAAATGATTAAATAACGGTTTCTAAGTCTGAGATTTGACTACTGAACGAATAGAAAGAATAATTTTCTTAGGATGTTAACGGATTTAATATTTATTTTTTTATATTATTTTATTCTATACGAATACGCATTAGTTCGGCTGTAATATTCAACATAAACACACATACGTTGTATTGTTATCGCTTGGTGTAAGCTCATCAATATATTTTATGGGCAAATGTCTATATCTGCTCCGTTAATATCGTCATTACGAATAACACTATGCTCATAATATGTGTTTTTTCACGTACACCTAAGACCAAGAATTGAAATCTGTCAACTTTGTCCTGTCAAAATGACAAAAAAAACTAAAGTTTTTATTTCTCCTGACCGCCTTGCAAAACTCTGATGATGTAATTGCCACGTCCTTGGCCAGTTTCAGTGACAATCTTGACGACCTGCCTAACACCGATCACAAAGCGTGGAGCTTCCACAAACAAATAATAATGAACAAAACAAATAAATGTTCTCTTCCACTGTTCTATGTAGAGGTTTTCTGCAAAATAATAATAAGGATATCCACGACCACACATTGTCACTTAAAACTATAATTCTAATTAAGAAACCACATATAAAGTGTCGTAACCCACCGCACTGACATAAATAGGGTATCAAAATGTCATGAAATTTATTTTCTTCAAATATTTCATCTACGTGGAAAATAAAAAATTGTTTATTATATCTAAAAGTTTATAGTCATTAAGTTACAGCAAGAGAACATTTTTAAAAATTGGTTTATTGTATCGAATAATAATAAATAGTTATTAAATAATAGCCTAATAGCCAATAGGAACCCAATTTATAAGTTATAACACTGATATAAGTGATAATCGATAACATAATACTATTTATACCTAAATTATATGTATAACTATAAATACATTGTTATTTATAAACCTTTATTGATAAGTCATTCTTTGCTGATATTTACAGCGTGCAATTAGTAATCATTTATAACCAAATAGGTTTTATTTAAAAAAAATTATTTTTATAGTTCTATTAAAATATTTTAAGAAGAGTAAAATTTTCAATTTTAAAAAATTTCAAGTGAATCATTTCAAATTTAGAACCTTAGTCATAGTTGCCAATGTTACGGGCATACGCACAACCATTGCCATCACGAGTCCCAATGTGTCAATTGCGGTGAATATCAGCATATGGGATAAGAGCCCTAATAAGACAATATGTGCCTTATGCGTTATGCATCACACTGCTAACTTCAAGAGATGTCCAGCATTCAAGTTAGTTCTCAAGAAAACCACTTGAAAGGTCCTTTCGTCAAGGTCCCTGATTACCATACTCAACCCAAAACCAAAACATACGCAGAAGCTACCAACAACCGAAATCCTCACTCAGAACATACAACACTCTTTCACATTTAATTGTAATCCCAAATTCACTGACCCGTTCTCTACTTTCTCTTCATTCTTCACTTCTAATGAACTTATCGCCAAATTCTTTTTTCCCTTAAATCTATTTTCGTACAACTCTATCATTATATACCTATTATACCTTCATTAAAATTATTTAAATATTCAAATATTCAAATTAATTAATCTTCCAATTATTAAACTATAGATTTATTTTCATTATTATATATATATATATTTTTTAATATTTATATCTTGTTTTTAAAATTATTTATTTTCTTATATTCTGCTAATAGTATGATTTATTATTTCACAATCTTCGGGCTAATACAACCTGTTGTTTAAATAATAAAATTACTAAACTATAATATTTGGAAGCTAATAAAATATAAAAAAAAAAATTAAAAAATATGCGTTATCGTCTATATCGACTACTTTCATACAATGAGTTGCACTATTAGGCGGGTGTCTAGAGATGAACCAACATTGTACGAGTGACAACGAATACGAGTAATACAATTTTTAATAATTTAATTTAATATTACAACAGCCGGACAGCGGTAAACACGGAGTTTGAGCTGGTCAATGCGGTCATTTCACATTTTGTGGCACGCCTAAGTAAATAATGCTGTAATAATTTAAATTATACTGACACCGTAGTTCAATTATTAAATGCTGTGGTTTTGTCACAGGAGTACAATTTATTTTATTATCGAGTTAACGTCATTTTAAGGCGATGCGGCATAATACAATAATCAATTTCAGTAGTCCGTTCGTCGTCGTTATATTAATGTTTATATTATTTATAGTTGATAATCATTGTACGCGTGAAACATATGATTTGTTGATTGTCGATAGTTCGTTACGGCCTCGTCGAAAGTGCCAGAACGTGACACTTAATATTATTCAGCACGACGCGCGACGTGTAGACACGATTGTTTGAGATTTTAGTGCAAATTACTGATAAACAACCGAAATGTGATGTACCGTGCATACAGCAATTTAATACTACAAAAGCTCGGTAACAGCAAAAGGCAAAACACTATAATGGCGTTCTGATTTCAGGACGGTTGTACCTAATATGTGTCTATATTAAGACGTAGGTGCTTAGAATTATTATCAATTGATTTATATTATTTGGACTTGTGTAATATTATGTAAGCTAATATAGTATGGTTATCGCCACGTTTTTCGGAAATGGGTCGCGTAAATACGATTTGAATGAAAATAAAATGTTCGCGTGTACAATGCGTAAATAACCTTCTTATCACGCGATACATTGACTTAAATAATTTGACTCTTTGTGTATACGCAAAATATGTCAATCTCACGCATAGGGGTGCAGTCGCAGTGACCATATTATTTTAAATTATAATTTACACATTATCGTTACAATTTTATTATTATTAAAGTTCAGTCTGTAAAGTTATTTATGATATTATATATTATTCCATGTCCCAAATGTTACTATTTTTTCGAGTAGAAAAAATAATATTAAATTATTTGTTTAACAGCAACGTTGCACGTATTATTTTTATTCTTTTTGAAGGGATTAGACCGCTAAAGCAGATCGCGGGTTTGGTGCTGCACAAATGTTATTATTAACACTAATAGCATAATAATATAATATATAGTCGTAAAAGTCACCGATGCAATGATGTGTACTTTTTGTATTTTTGTGTACACGGGATCGAAGCTGTTCGATTTATTTTTTTTCGTCTTGTCTTATCAGCACGTCGCCGGGCGGACGTCTTTCGAAAAAGTTCCTTGATTGATGGCATTGGGCATTTTTATATAAACGTTCGATTACTGTAGGTACTATATTATATGTACTTGATATTTATTTCTTGGAATCGTGTTGATTATACGCTCTTATACGCAATCGCTGTACCAAACTATAATAATATACTGTATATTATAATAATAATATTATATTTTTTCAATTGTATATACCCATTGGTAGTGTCATCGCTAACAGACGATGGTCATAATATTTATCTCAATATACGAGCGTGTACATGTGCACCGTATGTTATATAAACTGTGAACCATTGTTAATAACAAAAATAATTTTACCATATAACCTTCTCAACTAGCTATTGAGAGATAATCTTTTCATTGAGAGGATTGAGTTTGTTGCCCAATGTTTCTTTTAGACTAAGTTTAGACATAATAAGTATCTATAGATACTATGTGTCATTAATTGTGTCTACAACCCTATATCTTTAATTTATTATACTGAAATATTTTAATTCAGTATTTTTTTTCCAGATACCCTGCATTGTCAAATGTTGTTTAAGCTACATCACTTATAGGCACACAACGACCCTGGCCATCTTCTAATTTTATCTTAAGCTTTTCAAAAATTCTTGTACTTACTTTATATTGTATGCATATTTTTATACCTAGTGGTTTTTAATTATTGTTCAATTTCGTATAATAACCAAAACCAAATATTTGCAGTAATATAAGTCCAATTGTTTTAGTACCTGTTCCAATTTGAAATCATAGTTTATTTTTATTTTATAATCATAGATTATTTTTTAATTTTTTGAAAATAACCTTACATCTAATAGTACTTATATAATATACTTGTACGCACAACGTAAGATCGGCGGAGGCCGCTGCAGATTTTAAACGCTTGTTGCTAATCGACAAGTTGTACTCGTATAAATATAATATACGCAGCCGACAACGCGAGTCGCAAAGGGTAGATAAAGTGGTATGTGCGGGTCGGGGGTGAATCGCGTTGTGTGGATCTGATGAGATTTCGGTTTACACACTCGAGGGAGAGAGAGAGAGAGAGAGAGAGATGCGTAAACAAATTGTTCATTTTCCGGGCCGGACATTGCGGGACGTGCAAAAGGCTGGGCGCACTCGTTCGATGTGTGTATGTGTGTGTGTGTGTGTGTGTGTGTGTGTGTGTGTGTGTGTGCTTATAACGGTAGCATATAATGTAGCGACAAACTACTACCACTATATAGATTTACTATATACTGTTACTACTACAACAACAGTGTCATATAATATATATATATATAAAACATAGTATATACACATATGTAGGTATGCATATATATGTATAATGAAAATGTATATATATATATGTGAAATGTGTATGCATTTAATATAGTATATATTATTATATTACATAACATCAGACTGTAGCTACAGTATATACTGTTGGCGTAATATACTATGCGTGTTCTGCAAACACGACCGCCGCCGCCGGTCGTGCTTCCGTATACAAAGTACAAACACAATAAATGTTTAATCGAGTCCGCGCGTGTTTACTTTCGCGTTCATATCGCGTAGAGATTTTCCGGTACGCGCGCAGCATCGTCGAACGTCTCCCGCGCACATCTTTACCCGCCAATGCGCTCGAGTGTAATATATATATATGATATATATTATATTATGTGATAGTTACAATAATAGAATATTGTACACAGCACGAGACGAGTTCCATTCGAAATCGATTAGCCTCCAACCAGACTTCATCACGGTGAGCCGATATGGATGTATTTGGGTTTGGAATCGGAGCGGATCTATGGTCCTAAAAAAACAGTCACGAGAGAGATATCTATAATATTTTTTTTTTTTATATATACGGGAACAGGAAAAGATTTAAAAACATAACATTGATGTATACGATATAGCTATATATTATACTAGCTTATACTTTTATATTATATGTATGATTATAATTGTCAAGTATGGGAAACTAAGTTATGTTAAAATTATTATACATATCATTATTATTTATGTTATTTGCTTATTGTTAAATTATAAAAATACCATTGTCGACAAAAAAATATTTGAGATACAAATAATAAGTATTAAATAGTTGTATATAACGTGTAAAAATACGTACATCGATTATATTTTAAAGCATTTTAAAATGAAATCCAATAAACCCAACCGTCTAGACAAATTTCTAAAAATATTTATTATTTTTTCAACACTGACGTCAATGGAATGAATTTACTTATAAATATATTATTCAAAAATAATCTACTGAATTTTTTACATACTTAAATTTGCTCTTTTTATGGTTAAAGTACAAATAATACAGAAATATTTAACTTCTTAAATAGTTTTCCAGAAATTAAAAATATTTCAGTAAAAGCGTCATAATTTTTTTGCAATTTTGTATTTACGAGTAATATTGATAATACATTTTGTTTTCCCAGTTTTTTACATTTTAACAAGCGATTAAAATTCACAAAGTAACAGAAAACCTATAAATATGATATATACGGCCGATATTCCTCATTCTAACGACACTATCTTAGCCACCTTTGCCGACGATACTGGTATAATTTCCTCAAATCTTGACATCAACATAGCAACAAAAAACCTTCAAAATCACTTATTAAAATTGCAACACCGGTTCAAATTATGGAGAATTAAGATTAATAAGAATAAATCAAACAATATCACTTTTACTCTCCGCCTTAACGACAGCCCTCCGATATTCCTTAACGAAAAAATAATTCCTAAGGTAAACTCGGTCAAATATTTAGGTGTTCATCTCGATAAAAAGCTAACCTGGGTGACACACATAAAAATTAAAAGAAAATCCCTAAATATCAAATTATATAAACTTAAACCTCTTCTCAGTTCCAACATCTCACTCTCCAATAAATTGCTAATCTACAAACAAATTATTCGCCCGGCTATGACTTATGGCATCTAACTTTGGGGCTCAGCCAAAAAATCTAACGTCAATATATTTCAAGCGTTTCAATCAATTAATCTTAGGCTAATAACCAAAGCTCCGTGGTATGTTAGTAATTTTTTCTTACATAATGACCTAAAAATATGCACCATTCCTACTCTCGCCCGTATATATTACTCGAATTTCCATGCGCAAACTCACAATCACCCTAACCCTCTAATTTCTAATCTCTCCTCTGCCACCATTCCCAACAATCCTCCTCGACGCCTTAATCGTAACTGGTCGCGTGACTTACTTTTATAATCAGCACAAAAAAAAAAAAAAATAAATAAATAAATAACTTACTAATCAAAATCAAAAATCAAAATGTATTATTGAAGTAGTGTCATTAGATGCCCCCTTCTCTCACGCCCACATGCCTTGTAAATTATGTTAAAAAATTTACTTATTGTATCAAATGTATACAGATTGTAAATATATTGTTGTTTTTTAAAAAATAAAAAAAAAAATTTATATATCTAAATTATAAAACTAAAAACCTAACTATAAAACATTTTTTTTTCGGTTCAGATAAAATTAAGTTTTCAAATTTCATTATTTTAGATTGTGGTATGGTTTTGGTTCTTAAATTTATATAAATAAGTTGGGTTCACCAGTCTTAAAAGCAGTGGACACTATGGCATTTAATGGTATAAAATTTGTTTAAAGTATAAAAATAAAATATGTAACCAGCGAATATAAGTGCTAAAAGAAAGTGTATAAGTAGGTATCTAATAAGACAATAAGTATCTACGTACAATAAGAAATGAGTTTATTACTTACGGCTAATATCAGAAGCTACAAGACCGATTTCGATAAAAGTTTTATCAATAGATTCCTTTTAACTAGGATGGTGTTTTTGGTTTATTTTTTTCAACTCCTTTTGGTATTGGCATATGGCTCACACACGAATTTCGTTTTAGTTCACGAAAATCTAATATTTTTTGTGTATATACATAGGGTTTTCATTGGTTACAGAAATCAAATTTAAAGCAATTTTATGTACTTGTCAAACCGCCATACATTGCTATGGGATTTCCTTTTAAATATAAAAAACTAATATTTAATTTATTGTTTGTTATTCAAATGTACAACAAAAGGCAACGTCCTTATGTTTGTTGCGTATTGGCTGAAAAAAATAATTGGTCGATTTTTGACGAAAAATTCAGAGATTTTTCTGAAAAAATATCAGGAAAGTTTAACGACCGCGTTCAAAAATAAACCGAGCTCTATATCCAATCCACTTCAGGCGGTTTGCCAATCTCGGCTGGATTAGTTCACAAAGCTAGATACACCGATGCCGTTTTCCGTGTAGGTATACTTTAACTGATACTTATACCGATATAGCGCCATAATTTATGTTTGTTCATTTTTTCTCGCGGGCAAAGACGGGTTTCAGATAACTAGTATTATTTGTAATGCAGTTTTTGTAAGGACAACAATTTCGATTTGCAGTAAAACGTATGAAAAAAATGTCACTTCACTTACAACGATAAATATTTGCCTTATTATTATGCACTGTTAAAAAATCGAAATCACTAACTAAAATAGTTTTATCGATCAATTATGATTCTTCGCAATTCCGATACACCGGGGATTTTTTTTTTTTAATCACTAGGTCTGCACTTCAAGCTTCGATCCCTCCATCCACCCACCCACCAATCCATCCATCCGGTTCATATACATATAGACGAAGACGGAAACCACTGCGGTGCCAGACCTTCAATCCATATGCAATACCTAATATATATATGATACCACCGCACCGAGACGCGAACAGCCGAGGACGGGTGGCCGCTGCGCATATATGCGGATACAATATATATAACATGTACTATATACGCTCACGGCGCGAGCACACAAAGTTCGTTAAATATTGACAAGCACAACGCACGCCCGGGACGAGCATTATTAATGGTCTCGTGGACGTGTGTAAGTACGACTCGTATAATACTTATATACAGACATGTACGCGGTGTGTGTACACACATATACACGCGATCTCTTTTCGTGTCTGTGTGGTGTGCGCACATTACGCGCAGCGCCGAGCCGAACGACAGACGTTGATTTTGATTCATCGTTGCGGCTCGACGTCTCGAGTTCAAACGGTGGCGGTGGCGACGACACTCATATATATATATATATATGTATATATGTATATACATACATAACATATACAACATGTACTATAGTCGCGTATATTGCAATCATATTTTTGTATACCGTCTACGCGGGATATGAGGCTCAGACTCTAAATTATTATAATAGTGTATAATATTTCAATACGATTAACATTTTTTGTCGTCGACGTTCGTCGATTATTCTGATTAGACTCGTCCTTAAACAATACACACACGCACACACGCGCACACACATATATATATATGTATATAAAACAATAATAATTGTTACTTGGCGCGCGGACACGTCGCGTTGCAGTCACCGAGAAGATGGATAACGCATTTAGGCGGAGGCCGTTCGAATTTTTAATAAAATAAATTATCAAGGAAGAAAAATAAAACACTATATATACCTATACCAGCTCCGATTGTATATATACGCGTCAACGGTGCAATGTCAAGCAGTTTTTTTATTTTCATTCCGGTGGACGACATCACGGCCGTCTCTCTATCTCTCTCATCACTCTATATCTTTTACTCTCTCTCCCTTCTGTTACATCAGCCGCCGCATAACCTACCGTTTGGTAAACGTAAAAGGAAAGAGAACAGTTCGAATTGCCACGACGTCGTTTCAAAACGGATTTTTTTTTTTTTTTACTTGTCCCCCGCTGAAAAGAAGCTCGTTAAAAAAGTTTTTTTTTTTTTTAAATTGAACCGGGAAGTGCAGAGATTCCCGCGTCTGTCATTGTCATCGCTCCGCCCGAAACGTCAACGCCACAGAAGACACCAATTTCGCCCGATTTAATGATTCATTCATTCGCGCGTCTGCCATTTTTGAGTCACCGCCACTGTCGCCAACCCGTCGCGTCCACTGCCTATTATGGATGGTCCGTCGATTCGGCCGATTGTTATAAAATATTTTATGTATTATTGAATGGGCGTTAAACACTGCAAGACGGACAATATACGATAATATTAGGAGCAAAAAGGGGTGGCTAGGTGCCTTTTCTATAAACAAAAATGATTTCAGGATAAAACATTCACCGCCAGTTGAAAATAAGTGAATGTGCATGCTCGTTTGATACAAAAAAACTTTAAAAAATGTAAAAAAAACTAACTGAATAATGCTTCTGCGAAAAAAAAAGTATAATAGGTAAGTCAAATTTAACAACTTTTCAAGGCACTCGCGACTATTTTTACCATTTGTCAGCATATAAAGTGTACCTATCTATATCGACTTAGTCACATAAATTATGTAATTTATCCATAGTCGAAAACAAAGGTCTGCATTTCTCTGGTTAAATTTCGTCTGGTAACTTGGTTTATCGGTAGTTTCATATAAAAAAATCAAAAACTACCGCCTGGTATGTACATATGCTTCATATCACAAGGTTTATATTATAAAATGATGTGATGCGAATTTAACTGTGACACAAAATTGTCGTCTTATGATTACGCGCCAAACTACGCGAAGTGAAAAACCGTTACCGCATCATAAACCAATCGGCGAGGAAAAAAACAGACTTTTCCAGATGGGTCGCGAAGTGGAGGGGTAGTGTTTAATTGCGTGAAGTTGGCGGAGAAGGAAAAAAATCAAGGGACAAGCTGGTACAGGAGGAGTAAAAAAATACTCGTCTCAGAAATATAACAAAAGTCTTGTTCTCCGTTTGTTTGTTTTTTTAAATAATATAATCTTCTTACCGAAAGCACGGCATAATACGAACCGTTACAAAAACAGACTCAGTTAAATATATACTCAGTGTTGCGGATACTGTTAGATTTTAAATCTTCTCTCGTCCTTGCTCGCTGCAATAGTAAAAGCTTTCACATAGCCGTTACAATGTAATAACTATTATTGTCCTATAAATATTATTTAATGTATTCCACATCGTTAGCAAGTTCGGTTTATTAACGCGAGCTCTGCACCTGCGTCATAATAATATGTGTAGTACATAATAATATTTGCATTCATAAATTTGACCATCCTATTATAATAATAAATATTAGATTGGTTTTTAAACAAGAGATATATATTTTAACATAATAACCTTCGAAAGTATAATATATATATATATATATATATATATATATATATATAGGCACATTATTAATACTGCAGCGTGTATAACTGGTCGATTTATTTTAATTTTAACAATTTAGTATGAACGCGTGAGATTAAAATTTGTTATACCTTTACCGGTACAGCTGATTGAATTATTTATGGATTAAGGGCACAAATGAAAACGATTTATACGCGCTATTAAATGCTTCCGTACTGCATGCTTAACATGCGAAAAATAAGCATAGGGTCTACACTTTTACTACAGTTAAAATGTTTTAATTACACGCGCCAACGGTGGTTTTTTTTAAAATATTTTTTTTTAACAGTTATTTTACTTTTCAGCTTTATTTAAAATGCGTTTATCATTTTCGTTGCGAATTTCGTGTCGAAAATTCCGATTGTGTCACACAATCCGTATAATATTGTTTGTAAATTGTTCACCATTGCGACGACGGTCAATGCGAAATATTTGTATAACAACGCGCACTCAAATAGTTAATTAAAACTAATTTCGCAACGTGCTACACGTTATAATATTATTTCACATCACAATTATATTATGATTATGCCTCTACGTGAATTAAAATGCCGACGCTCTGTGTAATTATAATTGTTGAATTGGCGTGTACGCGTAGTGACAAAAAAAAAGGGGCTGGTACATAAAATAAGGTTACCTATAGTGTTGGTTTATTATATACCTGGTTGAAATCGGACGTAAAACAAAAGTTTTCCAACGACCGACATAACACGACCAACGTTGAATATATAGGTACTTAGAGGACTTGTTTTTTACTATTGTTACAGTCATCATGATTAAAATGTGTTTAAAATGCTCATTTTGTAACGCGGCTGAATGGGAATTATCTCCTACTTTTCACAAACGTTTATGATGTTAGGCTCAAACGATGACTATTCCGATTAGAATCCGGAAACGGCCGGAGATTTTTATTATTTTTTCTGGTATAATATAATTTTATAATAGTTGTCATCGTTATATTAGTACTAATTTAAACAGCAGGGGACCACTATCACATCTGTACAACAATAATAATGATTGTTCGGTACACCAGCGTTATCGAAATGCCGTTCGTCATAACTCATAACCATCATCATGTGTTTTAATTTTAATAAAATTTAATTACTCGAAATCACGCGATTTTTTTTTTTATCTCGGACACGCGAATGAAATAATAAAATGACATCGCTCAATTCGTACATTCACAACAAGGTCACGTAGACGTAATTTTCATAAAAAAAAAAAAAAAAAAATTCGATACGCGTGACATGTTAAGTTGTAATATAATATAATATATAGAGCCTGTCTGCCATGTCGTAGGTATTATATTGATTTTCCATTTCCAATTCAAGACGATATGGCCTGCGGACGTTTTAACAGGAAACTGTGTATGGGGCGTATATACATATGGTATTTACCGCGTCGTATAGTGTATGTACAGTCCTATACTCGCGCTGTTGAACTTTAAGATTACTTTCTGGAACACTCGTAAAGCGAACACGTTACCTATACAATATAATAATATCGATAGGTAATACATAAATAATGTGCAAATATGTTTCGACCGTGTACCTATGTATAGACCATAAATAGGACATATGTATATCGTATTATACGAATGCCTACGACTTGTATCCCAACTATCGAATTTGTTCCCGGGTAGTATATTATAGGTATCCTGAGTATAATACGCGTACAAATAAGTATTGGCTCTCTGGTGATCTACCACAGTTACTACAATAGGTAACACACGAATTGATTCCGATAATGAACTTTCGTTTTAATAATACAACTATGCGTATGTTAAAATTTTTCTTTTCGGCGGGTTATTGTTGCTTGGTGATAATAATAGTATGCTTTTTTTGTTTTAGATATGTTTCACGCTGAATCTGTTTTTCAATTAACTAAAAACAATTTGGGCGGACTGATTAAAATTTAAATTAAATTTTCCTTCAGACGATTTACAATTGATATCTCAAGGTTAATTCCGAAGTAAAGATTTTTGGTGGAAAATCACAATCATCGGTTCTTAATAATATCACGTAATTTTATGTATAGGAATCAATTCGAATAATTGTATAATAATAAGTAATTATTAACAGGAACAAATTAGTACACTATATTTTTATCTTCGCACCGATTCCGTATTTTTCGTATGAAATACGTATCTCTAGACCGTTAATTTCTAGTTCAACCGCGTTCAATAAATCCAGCTAATACTGTAATATTTATTAGGCTTTATTTTATATACTATATTTTCGACCTTTGTCATATTATTCGCACGCGTATATGAGTACCTACTGCAGGTGGTGCACATATGATTATTATACCTACCTACCCCCGAAACGAATTACACCCCTTCGCGAATACAGCCACGATTGCTGTTATTTTCTATTTTAATCAGTGCAAAATATAATATAGACATATTATGTAGTATATCGTATAACAGTACAAACCGTTGAGTATAAAGTAGATGACTAAAACGTATATTCTATAGGTAGTATACGACATATAATTCGTACATATAATGGTGCAACTTAATCGCATTTATTTCATTTTATCCTATGTTTTTATGCAGACGATTTACAGTATTTAGGTACATAATATACACCTACATAAAAACACCACCTATTTGTAATTTTTACAGAATTTTAACAGGTATAGATACTGGTATACAACTTCATTGTACGTGCGGATAGTATTTTTTAAATTATTATAGGTTTTTGAAATTAATTACGGACTCTACTAGACATTGTTTTTAAAAATATAAGTTTCTTATATCGTGTCATCTAATTAACGATAAACCTACTGAGAATTTCAATAATTTAAAAGTTTGTACTAATGCTCTAAAAATAAAGCGTATCATTCTCTATCTTGTCGGCATGACACCCAAACACGTGAGCTCTAAACTATTATAGTAATGATATATGTATTGGAATTCATTAATTAATAGAAAAAAATGAATACTTTTTTTTCTATGTTTACGCGCGCCGTTTACCAAATGAACAGATTGCGTTTGAAACTCGCGCAGGGCTTATTGAAATTTTTTACCGCCTATTCGTGTATAAGGCATTCAATTATTAAAATTACACTAAAAGTTTTGAGGATATTAATTTCGAGATTGGTTAGAGCCGGTCATTAAAGGCGAACAATTTTGGCACTACGGCCGCCGCGCTGCCGTTATACAGGAAACCCGAGGCTAAAGGGTCCCGGGTTGGCGTCGGTGGCGGTAGTGGCGGCGGAGACGGCCAACTTCCGTAAAGCCGATAACCTAATAAGCAGCTTTTAAGTTTTACGCAACAAAATGGCGTGTGTTTATTCTCCGGGCACGAGAGACGGCGGCGGCGGCGGCATCACGGGCTACGACGGGATGGGGGTGTTTGGTGGGGGGGGGGTGGGGAGGGGGTGGAGGATGGCGCGAGATCGTTTGCAACAAGAAACTAATTTCGCTAATGGAGCACCTCGCCGTTTGGCTCCTCTTGATTACATTATTTGTGGCATCTGACCTACAGGCTAACATAACTCAGCGCCCACCCGGTCAAAAATCGTCGTCGTATATTATAAACGCACGCACGTCATATTAATTATATTAATAATATTAGCATATTATTTCACCGTGCGCATTGCAATCAGCCAACGGAACAGTATCATTACACCTTTTTAGCAAATTTATCTATTCGGTTGTTATTTTTTTTTTTTTTCGAATGTACAGAACCGTGTTCCGTTCAAAACGATCTATAGATAATAAATACCTACCAATAATATATATTACAGCGAGCGCGGTACGGGGTTTTATTTTTTATTATTGGGTCGCATTCGCATTCTGTCGCGATCGGTCGACCAGCACTCAGGAAATTGGCTGTGTCCGAGGGGCGAATTCCGGCGTACCGTATATTATACACACGCAGTTCGATTGGACCAAGACAAAGTGTCCGGGGTAGTCGTCCCGGGCGGTGAGTTATTGGAGTCCATTACGCCAACAGACCACTTGATCTAATCTATTTTCCACGGCCACCGTGCCGGAACGCCGGGCGCAGCTTCGGTAGTAGTAGTAATGGTAGTTGCAGTAGAAGTGATGGTGGTAGTGGTGGTAGTAGCGGTAGTGATGGTAGTAGTGGTGGTAGTAGTAACAAAACAAACGATCTCCGGCCTAGTTTAATATCCCCAAAGACAAACTGTTTTACTGGCACCCTTCCCCTCTCGCGCACACCGTGCACTGTCTCTCACCCCGAACCATTTTTGTTCTTTTTTTATGTCCGACGGCGCTTTGCCAATTGGTTTCCCCTTTGATTCTCATCACCGTTTGGCAGTATAGTTGATATCAGGTGTTTTTCTCATTTTTTACGAGGGGCGACTACTTTATGTGAATCGCCAATCGTTGCTATTTCCGTACGTATAATACGTATACCTTCCTTCCTCCCCCACAACTGCAGTGCAAATGTGCAATAGTAATATACACGTATAGTACAATCTTCGTCTTTATTGTTGTACCTAATAATAACGAGGCCGACGTGCTGCCCAGAGTAATTTGAATGTAACGTGTTTGATATCGTCATAAATTATGAATTTCCAACTACTTCAGCATTCTCTTCATTAATCCGAGTCAAATGCAATTAACAACACACATACATGCGTATTATTTTATTAATAATATTTAACAGAACGGTAATACGATTTAAAGACGCCCGTCGACAATGCTGGGTAGGGGTTTTATTATTAGAGACAAGTAACATTCAATCAACGTTCCGGGTGAATTTAATTTCGAATAATATTAACGAAAAGCAGAAATTAATCACTATACAATATGTTATTACGGCGTTAAAAATTTGACTTAGCATTTAAATATTTGTATTATACTCTAAACCAAAACGATTTTTTTAAATTTTTAAGCACAAACACAATTCTAAAATAATATGATTGATAAAATATATTGTTATATTCACGATAATGAAATTAAATAATATAATGTGTTCGAAGTTATAGGCCACAGTACTAATGAATAACTCGCATACTAAATATATGATTCGTTTAACAACATGATATTACAGTAGAAGATGCACGAGATAAGAGTATTTAATTATAAAAATTAAGTGATAAAAAAAAAACTATTATTTATAACAAAATATAAAAAAACTGTTAAGAAGGTAACCGCTCTGATGTACAACAATAGGTGTCGAATATACCTCGTCATATAGAGTAGGATACTGTAGTAAACATAGGCGGATATTGGTGGGAACTTGGGGGGAGGCTTAAGCCTCCTTAGAACGTAATCAGACCACATCAGATTAAAAGTAAACCTGTATTTTGTAAATTTTTCAGGATTTGATGAATGTATCTAAAGAGGTATTGCAGTCAGAAATAGAAGTGACAGAGAATTGTATATTGCAGTCTACTGATGAAAAGTATATAACTTTAAATGATCACAAAAGGTTTTAACAAAACAGACTTTCCCTAATTTATATAAACTATTTCAAGTTGCTTTAACAATACCTATAAGTTCTTCCACTTGTGAAAGGAGTTTTTCGGCATGCGTAGAATAAAAACTTGGCTTCGAACTTCCAAGCTGCAGGGAAGGTTCAACAATACCTCAATATTATACATTGAAAAAGAAATATCTAAATCTATTGATACTGAAACGTTTATTTGCACAAAACAATAGATATATACAATTAAAATAAAAAAAAAATTTAGTAGCTATTCAATATTTTATATTTTAATGTTACCTATATATACTTGGTAAGAGTAGCCACTAGAGTTAGTAGGTGAAAGAGGCTAAAAATGTCTGTTTCCGCTAATGGCTAATGGATAAGACAAAAATGTTAAGTCCTCCCACGGATGTGACAAAATATCCGCCTATGGTAGTAAATGTGTTAAATATGATGATAAACCATTGTAGATTGATGAAAAATGACTCTGAGCGGAGACAGTTTAACTTTTTGTTATCCAAGGTTACCAAACAGTTATTTTAATAAAAATATTACAATTTTAACAAAATATGTTCAATTTTTTTCTTTATTATTTTAAAAAGTACTTTGACATTTTTAGTTTTGACCCACTAAAGTAAAATCTAGGTCCAATTTTCTACCAGAAACCTCCCTCAAAATCGATGATCGATTAATTTTTTTTACTAATGTTTTAGTATCTTCGACAAAATAAATAATATACAAAAAAACACACACATTATTGTAAAATCGATACGCCATTCATCGCTCTGCTCAGAATCTAAAATATTTAACAATTCATAATAACATTATATAAGATTGCAATAAAAAATATTGTTAAATAAAATACATTTTTCTTATATATAAAATAGATATTGCGGGTAAACTTAGTGCGGGTAATGAAGACTACGACGGACGGACGAATGCTGCAATTACAAGTCATGCGGTATTTTTACGCATATTTACTATACATAAATACTTTCATCTTCTGTATTAATATTTGAATATTGAGGGATCAAATTTTTTTTATCTCTAGTTTAATACTAATTGGAATTAAGTTCAAATATTTCGACAGCATTATATAGTGGTATAATACTGTGGATGAACAAAAAAAAAATGAATATTTCACGGCCGGTTTGAGTACAATGTTGAATGTATCATGTTCCATAGAATACGATCCAGATCAATATTTTACAGAATCAATTGTAATTTTCTTTTCACGACGCGCAATACATCCCGAGATCGGCTTACTGGAGTTATTGAAACGATCGTTTAGGCAGCAAAAAAACGAATATAAAGAAAATATATTGAGCTTTGAACGCGAGAGAGCATTTATTATTATTTTTTTTTTACATTTTTCCATTCAGCAGATATTTTACTGTCCGAGTGTTGACTACTGCACTGGCTGTAGATATACACGTTCGTCGTATTAACCGTACCTTCACACTATAATATTATATTGTGTGCAACGTTTCAACCCAGTCATATTATCGTGACATTTTATTATTATGTTGTAACCAAAACGGACCGCAATCCTCTATATACCTGGTTACCATTATACATGTTATATGGACAGCGATTCGAACTACAACACAGGTCAACGCCACGTCGAAGAGCCAACTTATACACATATATACGTATTATTATTATACATATAGTTTGCAAATGTTCTGTGTGTGTGTGTATGTGCATAATGCGCCGTTCGTATCCCGGTATACACACAGTTGCACTCCCTTTCATCAGTTGCGATGTACAATACAATATATAAGATATTAGAAATATATATAGAGAGTGAAAAAAATAGCTTACAATTGTAAAATAAATTGTGTGTAATAATAATATTTTTTTTCTTATCAATATTTAAATATATTATTTTTATCATAATACAATTAACAATTTATAAATCATAATTGATATAATATCTAAATCATAATATTAATATACGTATAGTCAGTGAATCGTATCGGTCTGTTAATTGTTTCTGTTACACCCTGTTTATCACCAGGCACGTGGTTATCCGATTTACATAGCCGGGTGAATAATCAAATTTCTCGGGTATACTACGTATTATGTACTACCATAACAGAGTGCGAGGTTCGCACCCGAATCGACGCCACTGATCGCAGAGCTCATACACGTGCGACACCATATAATATATATATAGTGTCATATTCTCGAGAGCTTCCCTTCGGGTAGTTTTAATATAAAAGCATATTATTGTCGCCAACGCCGCCGCCTTTGTACCGTCGCGGTAATCAGATAACATTGGTATATACTGCAGCAACGGTTCGGGGTGGTATCCTGCGAGCTTTAAGCGTTCCCTGTTCACATCACACAAACGACCGGGCGGCACTTTGGAATTCAAATTAGATATAGACGACGCGGTAGCCCGCGGGTCGCGACGATCACGACGACCGGAATGGCTTTCGGAGTGGGGGAGGAGGTAGTGGCGAGCGGCAACATGACGGATAGACGGACAGTAGCGGTGAATTTAACGAATTTCCTCTCGCCCAGTCGTAATGTATATATATATATAAGTATAGTGGCTGCAGTATAACTATATGTATACATATATATTATAGTACTGGCGCGCGCGCCGGGTTACAAAGTTTTATTCGCAGCTCTTCCGGAAAGCTGGCCAGTGGCCGTACCGTCCCTATATAATTGAGGTTGAAAAGATGTGTAAAGGGACCGGGTGGAGGTGGCGACTGCAGCACGGGAGGAGGCGATCGAGGGCCGAGGCTGTTTTGTATTCCACGTCGTTAACATGCGATTGCGCTACCTTGTCTCCCCGGGGGTATGTGTGCGTGTGCGTGTGCGTGTGTGTGTGAGTGAGTGTGTGTGTGTGTGTGTGTGTGTGCGTGTGCGTGCGTGTGCGAGTCGGTGTTGGTCCGAGGGAAAGGGTAGGGGCGAAGGAAACGTGCGAAAGACTCGCGGGATGACCGTTCAGTGGGTGCCAAAACCGCGCCCCGTGCACAATCGATAGACACGTCGGCCGCCGCCGGTTTAGGCCACCACTGTTTACCATCTGCCGACGTTCCCATTGCCGCCGCCGCCGCCGCCGTCGTCGTCGCAGCGATGCATAGTTGTTGTATAGTCCTCCTCCGAAGACTTGGACACGGTCGTTCGCGTAAATATACTCGCACCACGTCTGCACCGCCGCCACCGTATATAGTCCGGTCGATAACCGCCCAGCTGCGTTATCTTCACACACACACACGAGCCATTTGAATATTATAATAATATCAAAGTACACTGTCGTCTAGTTTACACACTGCTTTACCACATTAATATGTTACGCGTCGTCAGGCTTCCGTCTCTTCCTCTACACGTTAGGTGCACATACCGTGGTTGCCATAAGTATAAGATGTATCCAAGTCGTAACAAGACATAAAAACAAACGCCAGAGACTGACACGAACCGATCGGCGAACGTCATCAATCCGCGCGACGTATATAATATATTTAACATTATATATGCTCCGTATAGCGTGCGTCTTATGTATATGCGTTGTATGTATATATATATATTATAAACATGTACCTAAGCTCTCCGCGCGTCTTAATAGGAGAATCCGAGTGAGGGACGTTAATTAATAATTATTCCGCGAGCGCGTTTGTGTGCAGGCGCTCGGCGAGCGATGGATGGATTATGTTCCCATGGGGAGCCGAACGATGTTTAAGCCGCTCTCCACGCGAGCGCGCGTGTGTGTGTATATAAACTATATATATATATATATAAACTCGTGTATACCCAGCACCGGATAAGGACTATCGGCGAGAATATTTGTTTATTCCTGCTCCCGTGTGCACTGCACATAATCATTATCCTGCCATCCTTCCTGCATATTATATATATATATATATATATATGGGTACACGTCACCTTCTCCTCCTCGTCCTCCTGCTCGCACTCGTCCCACTCTTTCACTCGCCGAACCCGCAACCCCATCCACGATCCGTTTCACGGAAAGGTGCCACCCGTGATAACGACATTACCGCGGGGCGCCCGCGTACATAATCGGCATGTGTGGAATTTCGCGCGAGCTCCCGCATACCTGCCCAACGCGCCCGCGAGTTAATTAAATTCGCACGGATACATCAAAATAACAAATCGCGGGCCAACTACGGGAATTCCATTAATTGTTATGGAAATATTCCAGGCGACGGACGATGTCGTAAAACATTTTTCCGGGGTTTGAAATCGAAAATATTTTTTCGATTTACATTTGGGTTTTGAATACCGGTGTTTATTTATTCAGTTTTTGATTTCGGTTTTGACTACCCGTATTTATTTTTTCCGATTTTGGTTTCATAATATTTTCAACTGTATCGGTAATACAAAACCGGTATCAAATACCGAATTTCCTCTTAAAAAATTATAAATTTCTACCAAAATTCAAAAAAATAAATATAATATAATATAATATAATTAAAAAGTAAAAATATGAGATTATCGGTTTTACTTTTATTTACAACACTAACTTGATTTCTTACCGAGTATCATAATACACAACATATTGACTCACTCATTGACGAGTTACATTCGAGATGAAGAAACCAAATAGGTTCTACCTCAAATTCATTAGTTATAATTTATAATGAGGTATCAAAATGTTTTATCAAATAAAATAATTTCTTAGTTTAGTATCATCTGTAAACTTTTAAAAATATATATTACTAAGGCCATAATATTATTGACATTTAATCAAAAAAGTAGTTGGTAGTTAATTTTTTATTTCTATAGAACTTTCATAACAAGTAAATGAGTTAACCAAATATGGTAATATAAAAAAATCTAGTACAAATTATGTTATAAGCTTCATATATATTTTTATTTTATTTTTTTAAAATATTTTTAATTCTATGTGATAGAGTAATCAGCTTGTACATAAATAACTAGCTATTTGAATAAAATAGCAAAAATTCAATATACAATATACGTGCTACTAATAAGTAGTATGCACTATGTATTATATAATAAAGTATGTATAAATATGTATTTTTATATTATTAAGATGAAATTAATAGAATGTTTTAATTTTTGCTGTAGGTACTGTTTGGATTAAGAACCCTTAAAAATATCAGGTTCGGCTGAACTATTCTCGTTACAACTTACATCTATGCAGTTGTATTCTGTAACTGATTGATACGCATAAGTCAAGACTATATATAAATAACCGAAATAAAATATGTTTCCTTCACTGTGCACATGAGGTCAAAAACTTAATTCTTTCGTTTCATTTAATAGTTTATTTATTGTAATGTTGAATTCATCAAATTTGTCTCTTATATATTGAATTGGCTCAGTCAATTGTTGATTATTATTATATTTTTCTTCGCTGGTTTGTATGTTTTTTTTCCTATTCATCTTAACAATCATTCAAATTCTATTTGTTCTCAATATTTTTTAACACTTTATTAAAACTTTTTTTTGTTAATACCTTGACAATAATAGTGAGCTTCGATTTTACAATTGTAGCATAATACTACGTCTTCCGAATTACTGTATCCGAGTATTTTACACAATTCATGACTACTAACTTAATCTAACGCTGAATAAAACGAACTAAAATAAGATTAGTTTACTAAATATTATCCAAATAAAATAGCGATATTGCGTAATAACCGCACTCTAAGAGCGCGACTGATAGACTGATAAACTAATTTCTAAATTATGCTAAGTTGTGTTTACTTCTGAAATTATATTTTTTAAATTAATTTCTAAGCAAATATAGAGTACAAAAATAAATTATCACATGCACTAGGGGTAAATTATATTTATTTAATATACAAGTATAAGTAAGTAGTATATATTCATTTTAATATCTTTGATTTTTAATTAAATTTTTTTAATGACAAAGAAACAACATTTTTAAGTTTAGCATTTTCTGGCATGTATGATAAAACGTAAATAGTATGATGTCAATTCTTAGAAATCATAATAATATTACATACAATATTCATAATGTGTATCATCTCGATTCATTAAAACGAAATGTACGTTTCAATATTATAACAAGTATACATTTTCTTTTAGCATTGTCCAAAAATGATTATTAAATTTGTCTACTCGTTCGATTATCTTTGATGAAAAATAACTTACTACACACAACAGTTAAATTGCGTACCTACATTATAGGTATATACCAGCTATTATTATATTATAGTTTCAAAACAAATTTCGTCCGAAAGTTTCTACGTCGAGTTCAACAGTGATCTTCACACTTTATTCTATTTATTATAGCTTAACATTCATTACTTTACATTAACACTGGCAACTTTTAGCGTATACCGGTAAAATGTAATTTTACAAACGATCAAATACTGTTCCTTGTAGAATGTTTCCATAAATTTTACTGTATATTTACTAACTTAGTTTGACGGATCGCTTAATATAACGAGCAAAATATGTGGAAACGTACCTACACCGTAATATTTTACACGCGTCGTCGTAATTAATTGTTATTGTTATGTGTGACATGGCATACAATAATTGTTTTGTCTGAGTATGCGCGAGAAATGACAAAACAACGGAACGATATACTTATCACTTTAAAATATTGTTTTTTTGTCATTTTTAGTAATTTTTTTTTTTGAAGATTTGGTTAATATGTCTTTATATTATAGTTGTTATTACTACAATCGCCGTGATGGCATCGATTAAATATTAACAAACGTTGAGCATAATTATACCTATATAGCAACGTTATATAATGTTTTAACAATCTCGAGTGAATGCAGTTTAACGAGTAAAAGCTAAATATTATGATGGCGATGAATAATTATTCATATTTTTTCGAACGAAAAAAGTCTGACAGAATATCTATAATTTTTTCGAACTGTACGGATTGTAATATAACCTTAACCCCGAAGAGATTGCTTTCGAACCAATCTATAATTAATACATTATTTAATTTATAATGCTATTCAAAAATCATTTCATAAAAAAAAAAATATTCACATTTCTTATTTTCTTAGATAATATATTTTAGTAATACGAATTGATTATAGAACAGACACGTTTTTATTTTGGTTAACTGATGCTGATAAAATAATATTAACAATAACAATATAATGTTTTTATTGCATTTTACATCAGTTATTCGATAACAAGAAAATCTAATATACAGTGTAATATATTATTATAGTGGTTTATAAATTATTTTGAAACGAGATAAACATTAAGATGCTGACAACGAAATAAAACATTTGTCGCAAAATTTTTATGTTTTAAGATTATAAAACATAAAAGATTATTATAACATATTAAATTAATGATATTTAAATGTTCTACCGTGGCAAGCATATAATTATTTTGCAGTGTATATAAAGTATAAACGCTCTTTAAATAATGATTAAAACCGCAAACAGCGTAGCTTATAATAAACATAATATATTAACGATCGTTGTAAATTATGATATCGTTACAAACCTATGTCAAAATTTATTGTTTCAGAATAATATTTCATTACAATATATCATCATGTTGTTCCGACATAAACCGAGAGGTTGGTCAAGACGATACGGTGGTTGTGAGGTGTGCAGTTCGAGACAGAGATATCGATTGGTAAGCTTATTATTAGATACCTAATATGTTATAATTTATATGGATGATTTTGGTACCAAATTTAAGTTTAATTCATTAGCTATTATAAAATTATGATGATTTGTGTATATAAATTCCCACGATGGTCCCCTATAAAGTACACGAAAGTGTATATAGACTTAATGTGACGATAATAACGTTAGCCTACAACGAAAATGTGTGTTCAACATTGGATATAGGTATTTATTATGATTTAACTATATTATTGTACCTACGTCTGCGTCTTATGTATAAAATGATTATTATAGGTACAGAGCAAACTTTTAGAGCGATTATATTTTTTGAGTTTCATAAACATCGGTATTAATGTCAAAATTCATATACTATAAAATATTTCACTTTGGAATTTTCAAAAATATTCCGGCTGTTTAAAGTTTATATAAAACTATATTTCAATGATTTTGTCTCAAAATCTCAACTATTATAATACAGAGTCGGTGGTAATGGTGTTGTCGTACTCGACATCCGATTCTAGATTTTCCAGGTCTGTGGACAGAGGGCACACACACACACACACACACACATGTGTGTATAGATATATAAAACCGTGAATAAATTAGCTCGAACGCTGTCCGAAGAAACATATTACGCAAAGTTTTCAGCCCCTACACCACCGTCCCCCTCCCAACTATCCTCATTCAGGGCTCGACCGACCCCACAGAGAGTCGGCGGCGTTGGCGTTGTCGGTGGCTGTAGCGGCGGGGCCGTTTATTGATTTCGGGACTTGGCGTCGTGTGTACCACGTACGCGTGTTGTAGGATCGTTGTAGTCCAAAGTACCGATGCGAGAACGACGACGTAACCCTTTTTCTGCAGTCTGGAGTTGGCCAGCTATCCGTTTCCCCCGCCCCCTATATGTATACGCGGTCTAACCTTTTCCGCAACCCTTGCGGCCGCCGGGCGGTAGCAGCTGAGCCGCCTTTGTTTGGTCGACCGTGTGTGTATGCGCGCACCCGAAATACCGGCCGACGAGACGGTACCGGACGAAACACTCCGTCGTGCTGCTGCAGTGTATATATTATTATCATCGTCATTATCATATAACTATATTGTACTATTCGAGTAGGTAAAAATTTATGTTTTTAATTTATTAACTTCTTCGAACTAGTGAACGGCTTTCGATTTTTTTTTTCGTTTTTTTTTATTTTTTATTATTATTATTCTGTACGTATTATACATAAAAGGCCGCCGACTAACAATGTCGAACCGAATTCTTCGGGCACTGATTAATTCCGAATCCACCCTCCGCCGACCGCGCAGCCACCCTCTGCCTTCGCTGTTACCGCTGTCGTCGTCGTCGTCGTCGTCGTCATCCGGCGGGGTCGTCCGCGGCGGGGGTGATATTATTGAATTTTTCATTAAGCGCCCTCATCAGGGCTGTGTTATTGTGACCGAAGATAATCAAGGCGTGTAGTTTTTTTTCTTTTTTTTTTTTTTTGTTATCGTCCCGGCCCAGAATAATTCCATACACAATTAAACGGAGTTCTTTTGGCCGGAGGGGCTTCCAGAGCGGAAAATCGATGTGCCTCGATCGGGCGGTTACGGTGGCGGGTGAAAGAGATCGCCGCCGCCGCCGCCGCCGCTGCCGTATGCTCCCGTCGGTATATTATTGCAGCGTGTACAGCAGAATTGTGTATTATATAATATCATAATATATAGTGCAGCGTATAGTCATGACTATATAGCTGTATATATAGCTGTGTTCGGCGCTCGTGTAGGGAAATATTCCGAACTTGTTGCCAACAGCTGCCACGACTGTCGTCGCACAGAAGGGATAATATAATATAATAACGCGCGCGACCGTGCGGACGGAAACGCATTGGAGCGAAGGCGGAATATCCATAAATTCGCCGAGCGAAAACAAAAACTCGCGACGTTTTGTCGTCGCCGCCGTCGTCGTCGTTTTGCGGACACCGCGAACTTATCTAAAGCACGTGATACACCATAAATATACCAATAATATAATATTATACGATATTCGCGAAGTCGCGACCGAGTGGATTTGAAGGGAATGACAGACGCGTAGGAGAATAATCACGAAGATTTTATATTCTTCTATTGGGAAGCTTTTTCTCAAAAATATTATCGTTTGTAACGTCACAAAACTTGAGTCATTTCGTATACGTATTACTTATGATTATTATTTTTGATTGATCGCGCACGTGCAATATAAATCTCACAGTCACAATCGTTGTCGTCATCAGTGGCGAATAATTTTTCTCGTATGAGGAGGGAGGATATAGAGAGTCACGATCATATTCCCCTTTTTTCTGACGTCACTGGTCGTCGTCTTGAATATTGTTGATCGACGAAATTGATTTGTTTCGTATATATTATATGGTAATTAATTATTACTAATTATTACTATACCGATAGGCCGGGTACATTATTATATTTTATTATTTAACACGAGAATACAACGAGCTATATAGGTCACGCGACATCTAACGTTTCTACATATGTGTTTGCAACGCAAGCGTTTATTTTTTTACATTTGGAAATTTATTTAAGCTTGTTTTTATTTTTTGAAATCTGATTTTATATATTTTGTGGTCTTTTTTTTTATATAACTATTTTAAAATTATAATCAGTTCTTATACCATCATTTGATAGTTTATAAGCCACTATAGTCCACAACACTGCCACGGATCGAATTTGTGTGTACTTTCGTATAGGTACCGAACTAGCGGACTTGGGTAAATTGCCTGTATCTTATTATGCGGTGTTCTCACTTCTTATTTCAAAAGATTCGATAATATTGAATAAAATTATCTATAATGTCTAAATAATATAATGTAGTACAACAATAAGAAACAAAAAATCGATATTATTAATATCGTTTGCTGCACATCGCAATAATTCCCATAATACGTTAAAATATCATCTGCAAATTGAAAGCTGTGAGAGTTTTTATTTTATCGAAGAGGAATCCAAATTATGCGTCCACCCCTCCAAGATAATATCTGAGCGGTCAATTTCCCCGTACGACAGGCCCTATCTAACCCTCCCCCCTACTTTCCGACGCAACTGGTCGTCGACCGATTCGTTGACGGACAAAATCGTTTACTTATAAATTATAATTATTAAGATCTATAATAATATACACATAATATTATTTACTATGTTATATTCATCATGAGTGCATAACGAACTGGTATATGACACACGATATCTGACATTTCTGCGTATATGTGTTCATAAACGTGTGTGAAGTTGGCCCCCCACATTGTCCAATTTTCTCCAAACCTCGCCCATAATTTTGAAAATAATTTGAAAACATTTGAAAACCAGTTTTTAGAATTTAAAAACATTTATTTTATTTATAAAAAATGTTTTCACATGGAAGGGTGGCGGTCAATCTCACGGAGCAAAAAAATGTTGCAGTCTTTCACTTCGGGGGTCAACTCCACCATTAGCATATTTGCTTACCAGTTTCTTCGTAAGAAGTTTTTTCAAGTAATATTTTTTAAATAAAATTAAAATAGTTAAAAAAACAAGTGAAAAAGATACTATGGAACGTGAATACAAATAAAAAAATACTTTTTAAGTAATTATTTTTTATTAAAATTCTAATAATTAAAAAACTGAATAAGATACCGTGCAATATGAATACAAATAAAAAAATCCATTTTAAGAAATTATTTTTTAACAAAATTAAAATAGTTAAAAAACTGAAAAAGGTAATGTGAAAAAAACAACAAATACTTTTTTTAAAAAAATTAAAATATTTAAAAAACTAAAAAATTTACTGTTGAATGTGAATTAAAAATAAAACTTATTGATAAATTATTACTGTTTTGTGTATAAAATTATATGAAGCTTAATTTTAGTTATTTCGGAAGGTCTTTTAATTCTTTTCTTCATATTATAAATTTCCCAACCATTTAAACGGAGCACATATGTGACATAATGGTCATATGCATATTCTATAGCACCACATAATATGAAACTAAAACAGGTAAAAATAACCAAAATTAAATTAAATATTTAAATTTCTTTTATATAATATAATTTTAAAATGTAATTCAAACCTTTCATTATTTATATTGAGGTTCACTGGGATATCCATCAACATATAGTCCTTTGTTTCAGTAAATACATATGTTTCTATGAATATATGGTCTTGTAGTATTCTGAATACTTCTAACATGTCATTACACATAGTATTCAGGCAATCTGACAATATTCCAATCGAATCGATGTATTTTGTTAATCTTGGTTTTTTATTTATTTTTTTACTTTATTTGAAATTATCAGATCATCATTTCCTTTACATTTCCAGTTTTCGTAATTATTGTAAGTATTGTTAGTTTCAACATTTTCATCTGATTCATCATTACTTCCTAATATATCGACGGTCTTAGATGAACAGTATAATAAAGTATAAAAAAAAACTGTAACAGTATAATCAGTTCGGTCATTTAATTCAGTATTCTCGTCATGAAATTCGTTGACATTTTGTTGTGAAAATATATTTCTTTGTTGTGCACTATGAAATAATTTAGCATTACTTTTAATGTTTCTAAGATGACCAAAACGCGTCCAATCTAGTGCTCAAAATATTCTTCAAATATTATTATGCACAGAAAATTTTAATAAAAGCATTCAAAAAAAATGAAGTAGATTTTTTCTAAAAATGGTATTGCTTTAAAATTCTCGCTTTACCTTAATTTCTTTTTTTGTTTTTCCTAAAGTCTTTGAAAACAACTTAAAATCTACTGTAATTTACTAACTACGTTCATTTTCCAGTCAAAAAAGTTATTGAAATTAAAAATCGAAGCATTATTTCTACTTATTGTGACACAAAAAAAACACATCATTGTTAATTCAATGTATCCATCTCTCCACTCAAAATCTAAAATATAAAAATGTGGTGCAAAATTTTTTGGTGTTGCAAATATTTACAAATAATTTACAAAACCTTAGCACTAGTTTGACTTTGATTAGATATTTTCGGGGTGCACTACATGGGCATGTAAGAGTGTGGCGTGAATTTAATGCCAGAAGAAAATATACATTTTTCAGTGATAGTGGATGGTACTACTATCGGGAATCAGATTTTCTGGAAAATGGTATTAAAAAAGTATTTTTTTATTTGTATTCACGTTCCATAGTATCTTTTTCATTTTTTTTAAACTATTTTAATTTTATTTAAAAAATATTACTTAAAAAAACTTTTTACGAAGAAACTGGTAAGCAAATATGCTAATGGTGAAGTTGACCCCCGAAGTGAGAGACTGCAACATTTTTTTGCTCCGTGAGGTTGACCGCCACCCTCCCATGTGAAAAAGATTTTATAAATAAAATAAATTTTTTCAAATTTTTTCAAATTATTTGCAAAATATTGGTGCAGTTTTGGAGTTGATCAGAAAACATGGAGGGTTGCGTAAATTTGGCTCTCCGAAGTAAAAAAAAAATGTTTATAAATAAAACAAATGTTTTCAAATTCTGAAAACTGATTTTCAAATGTTTTCAAATTATTTTCAAAATTATGGGCGAAGTTTGGAGAAAATTGGACAATGTGCAGGGGGGGGGGAGAAACTTCACACACATTGTTCGCAACGCAACAAACCTTTGTACGCGTAATTACAGAGTGTTTACTGACCGAATAAATACACTACTTCAGCACACGCACACGGGACGACGGCATTAACTACAAACGCAAACGATACGCCTATATTATATTACAATATGTTATATATACACTTTGGTTCACACGCGATCGCTAATAATATATTATTATAATGCGCATGAACCGTAGGTATACATAATTTAATATTGTATAGGTACATTCGATTTCACTCTCGCGGTTATTCGGTTTGCGCGCAGTTCTATAATACTTATGCACAATATATTATTATATTATTATAATAACTATTAGTGCAGAAGACATCTAGAGCTATTGAGGAAATATTATTTAGGTTTTTATTTGATTTTTACGCTATATTAATTTTTTTATTTTTTTTGTCGCTATTTGTTTGTACATTTTCTTTTAAATAACGTTATCAAAACAACGATCAGTTTATACCAATTGATTATTTGTCTCCACAACGGGTGCCTACTTAATTATGACGTACTGCCAATGTCTTATTTAACTTAATCGTTCTTATATATATTTGTTTTATTTATTTTTAATATTTATTGATTTAACAGCAGCATTTTTTCAACATGTTTATTATACCAGTGTTTTTAATTGCATAAATTCTATCATATTTTATGATTTTTTAGGGATGTAATATATGCACTGACCTAATAATAATATTTTACCTACCGAATCAAAATGCATTACAACACACGCCACAGCCGACTTGAGACTGTTAAGTATCAATAAAATTAATATTGCATTTGATATACGTGTTTTTCAATATCAATTGTGTTTGTAATAGATTGAAATAAGACCGACAACTGATTAATTTTTTTCCCCGCCAAGTTTTGGTTGAAATAACGTTTTATTCCACACAAAGTTAAATAACTATTACAATATATTATAAAACTAGGTATGTTTTATTTTATTATTATTCAAAACTACACTTGTTAGTAGTTTTAATTAGTAAACAAGTTATGGTTTACCTACCTATAGTTTTAAAATGATTTCATACTAGGTAAAAATATAAACAATATTCGTTGTCATATAGGTAAATATAATATGATCCGTAAATCTGTTATATCTATTGTACATAGTAAGAATTATTTTGAGGCATTCTAAATATGCTTTTTTTTAGTAAGAACGATATTTAATGAACATAAATAAACAAACTTGAATAAATTATTATTTTGATTTTTTTATTTTAATTAAAATTATTTTACAAGAAAAATAACGAAGTATTTCACATTTTAGATTGCGAATGCGGAGAGAGGTGTATTACAAATTACAGTGATGTGTGTTTTTATACTTTTTTAAATTGTTTTTTGGTCAAACTTTTGGGGTAGTGAAAAACTGAAAAAGTTTTATGTCATACCTTTCTGCATTGAAAATTTAACACGTTATATTGAACTTCAAACTTAAAAAAGGTCATTTTCAAATTTCTCAATAGTTTTCAAGAAGATCGCGATAGAGGAAAAAAAACTGTAAATAAACGTAAGCAAGCGCCTGTTTTTTAACAACGACTTGGGTAAACAGACTTCACTCAGAATCGTTTTTAGAATACAATGATTTACATTTAGCCTGTGGATCGAACATCTATTTTATTTCACCGCTTTAAGTCTAAAATCATGTAATTCCCATTTGACGATTCACTGCGTACATATTCTGTACGTTTATTCGAAACAAATATTAATTCGTTAACAAATAATGCCATATAAAACATTTATATACGGTCTGTTCGGTCTCAATTAAAAACTCTCTCTGCTATTTAAAAATAAGCTTTTTAACATACTATATTAAGTACAATTTTTTAAAAATTGTTAATAAAATCATTCATCTTTAAAGTGAAAGATCCATTTCCGCTCACGATTTTTTACGCTCAACATGCAATTGAACTTCAAAACTTTAAATTGTTAGAAATATTATTATTCTTTATGAATACGATTTACTAAAAATATACATGTATAAGTATTTATTAACTATTAAATACCTATACCTATTAGTTAATATTTTGGTCAAAATTCTATGAAAATGTTATTTGTGGGAATTAAATTTAAATAATATATTCAGTATCAAATTTAGATATTTAGTGACTGAGATATATTACATTTTTTAGAACTTTTAGTTAAAATAAAAATAATAAAACTATGTATTACCTGACATTCTAATATCAACACGGTGAATATAAATTTTAAAGAAATAATAGTTGCTTTATTCAAAATAGTTAACCATACATTTCAAGTATACTTTATTTCATCATTTATTTGAAGAATATTGATCATTTTTATTAAAAGTTCAAAAGTCACTCATATGATTATTTGAAAATTAAATAAAAACTTAACATAGAACATGTAAAAATAAATTGTATGACGTCTTTTGAAAATGTAACATGACATATCTATTAAAATCATGTGAATATATTATTTTGCCAACTGCAAATTATTTATGCAAAAAAGTTTGCCGTACAAAATAATTGTGAACATATTTAAAAAATCTATAAACTTCTAATTAGCCAGATATTTTTACATGAATTGGAAAATATTTCGACCATGCTTAAAAATTTTTGCGGACACCCTTGTATCAAAAAATTTAATCGTTCAACGTCAATTATAGTACAATATTAATGTGTTAGAAAAAAAATCACAAAAAATTATATTATATTAAACGTAGCCAGAACAATGAGAATTAATCATTGTTAAAATTTACTGCTGTCGGCATAATAATATTGAAATACGAACAATTTCCGGTGGATTTCAAGCACTTTCGCTGTATCTCATTTGTCGTACGGCGATTCAATAATTAGATTTGGGGACCCCTATTGTTAATCAGTGTCGTTTAAATTAAAAACCATTCTTATCAATAAATCGGTTTAGGGATTCGAAATTGTTTTCTCACCAAAAAAAAACTACAAGATTATCCGTACGCCTTCGTCGTCGTCGTCGTCGTCGTCGTCGCTGTTTTTTTTACCCCTGTTTATTCGACCTCCGAATGCTAATGACCTCTCACTTCCTCCACTGCTTCCGTCATGCCGTCACCACCACCCGGACGGAGATCCGACAGAGAAATCTTGGCCGGAGAGATGGGAAAAAAAAACCTTCCCATCATTATTTAACCCCCGGTTCGGGAGTCGAATTACCTTTGTTGCTTGCCTTTTTATTTTTTTCACCCACCTTCCACTCACCGCTCTTTTGCCCTCATCGCCGCCGACTACTTTTTTTCCGCCGCTTTGTTACCGGAACCCGGAGTTATCTTGTTCTTTCCACGGTGGCGGCCCTTTTAATCTGCAAATTCACTTCTGATAACCAAAGTGTTTCTTTTTAAACTACCTCCGCCAGCGTTCCTCTTGGAATAGCAATGAGAACGATTCGCGAGTATTGCTATGTATACTTATATACATGTATTATGTATATCGTTTAGTTTTAAACGTTTTAATATAATATATAATATAATAACGTTATCGCACCGCCAAATCTCTGCACCGGAATTAAAATATATTATAATACAATATAAACCAAAGGCCCCCGTTGAAATATATAACAGTGAAACTGTGGGGGGGGGGGGCGGAGAAAAGTCAAGTAATAAATAAAAATGTTTATACAATAATTAACATTTAAATGAAAAGCATTAGTTCAAAATATTGATGTGAAATAACATCTCTGACATGATTACAAACTATCAATTATATTATGTTATAATATAATAATATATTTACATTTAAAAAGAAGATAGGTATTACTATTAATACGTGCGGTAGGGGTGAATTGGAATAAATTGGAAATCGGAAATTTTCCAAGTGAGCTGGTCTATTGCACTCTCTAAAATATCATTTTGAAACTAAGTAGCTCAGTTAAAATCTTTTTCAATTAAGAAAAATACTAAAACTAACTGCCAAAATTCGTTGAATTAAATTAGAATAGATTCCACTCTTTTGGTTATGACGTCCAATAAAAAATATCCAATTATATAGATTATGATGAATTTATAGAACGATAAAAAAAAATTAGCTAAATTATTTCATCAGCAGACGACTTCTTTTGAATAATCATATAAATTAATTTGTAAAACGTTATACATTGCATTTCTGTATAGTATATACCAGGGGTAGCAAACTTGCGGCTCACTTCTTAGTAATAAAAATCAAAGTTTACTTATTATTATTATAAATGTTATTTTATTTTTTTTTAAATTATAAAATATATTTATAAACATTTTGGCTCTTGATATCATTATTGTATTTATCCATGTGACTCGCAAATATATTCATGTTGGTATATAATTATAAAATTATATGTATTAAACTAATTTGTGACATGAAACTTTGTACTGCATTTGTTACTCTATTGTTTAAGCTTTTAAGTCGAAACAGGTGACAAATTAATTGTTAGTATAGGTGCATAAGTATCGACGATTAATTTTTTATTCTAAAGAGGAAAAAAGAAAAATAAGTTTTTGGTGCCGTTTTGTTTTATATTTCTGCGGCTAAAAAATACCACCAATCTGCCTTTGAAAACATGAACTATAAGATACAAGTTACAAAATATTGTCGATTTTTAATCGACAATCAGAAATATATTATCACTTATCAGATAAAATCTATCAGAATAACTATTCGAAATGAATAATTATCTGTTGGATTTTACTTTATCAAAATGTAATAGCAGGTTACGTGCACGATTACCTGCATATATTACCTCTATAGATAGTGTGCTACAGATTAGGTGGTTACGAGATTTTATAATCGGTTTACACAACATTAACCTCAAAAACGTGACATCTTCGATCAAGCAATCGCCTAAACGAAAATGATAATATTTTTAAATATATTCACTATCGGAAAAATTTTATACAGATTAAAAAATGATAATCGACAACAATAGCAGTGGCCATGGACATCGACTGCGAGACGCCCTTAGCTATACATATAAACCGTCCGCGAACCGATCATCATCATTCGCGAAAGTCCGTCCCGAGCCACACGCACCTATATATATATATATATATATATATATATATATATTATATACGTATCGTGTTTAAGGTCGGCGGCAAATAGATTTATCGCTTTCAACGGGTGCCAGCCATAAATCGGATAAGCTTCGTCGGCGGCGTGCGCGGGACGACCAGGCGTTGAACTCTGCAGGGATAGTCTCCCGACGCGTATAAATAACGGTGCCGGTACGGGTTGATGCCGTTCATTAATTTAAGGCCCGCGGATACGGCAGCAACAGCGGTGCAGTGTATATAGTCGAAGACCGCAGAATCTCTCATCCGCCATCGCCGGCGGTGTTCCATATATCCAATCTGGTTCCCCGGACACCACTTTATAATGCCACCCGGCCGTCGTCGTTCAGTCGTCGGGCTGCTATCTCGCCAGCCACCCCTTTGCCAGCCATCCCTTAGCCGAGCTCGACCAATTATTATTATTGCGACTCACGTGTGCAGCGCGCGCTCTCGACCCGCGCGCCACCACACTGCACCTCAATGACCAGACGCGCAGGTACATAATAATGTTATTATATTTTCTGTAAAAAAATCTCTTCGTTCTTATCAGCTCTTCCAGTTTCCTCGTAATCGTCATCTACGACGCGTCTATTACGGCCTTTTCGCATTCGGTAACTTATTGGCGTGTGACAACGAGTAATGTGATTGAAGTGTACGCGATGCACGAAAATATAATCTGGAAATCTCACGCGAAAGCATAATATTATGTCATATTATCTCTTAAGCCCCTCGAAACCATCTCATATAAAAGATGATATCGTCTGATTCGTCTGATAACACTGCGAAAACTGTAGTGTTGTGTGACTTACTGAGTTGAACGGGTTTTAATTTTAAAAACATATAATAATAATTCGCTTACTACGATTTGTTTGAACCAACTTTTGATATTATACCAACAACTGTTATGTAAACGTAACAACATACATTTTCGGTCATTGATATTTTAGTTGAGAAAATAAAAAATCACTTTTACTAAAACATCAAAACCTTAACAGTGTATCAAAATGAAATATTATGACGACTACAGTTCTCTCAGAATTGTACCTAATATTATTGCGGTACCTACCTGCTGCAGTCAGTGGATGATTTAAATATTTAAAAAATACTTAAATAATTAAATACTTAAAAAATATTCAATGAACGCGTCTAGTATAATATAGCGTACCTGTACCTACAGAATACAGCTGTGCGTTGTAATGCCTCGTTACACGATTGTTTCCGATTCTTAATCTTTAATTAAATTGTTCGCAACTAACCAGAAGACCATAACTTCTCGCGAACGGAGGGTGTAATATATTATATTGTCGGTTTTCTCACCACATAATATATTATAGATAGGCACCCACACGCACATTAATCTACAGGTTATAATAGCGACCATGGCCGCTGAAAAAAAGAAACGTACCAATATTATAGTACCTATACGCATAATAATACAATAACAATAGGAAAATTCGTCGTGACGTTTTCGGATTTACCGACATTCTGCCACACAACACACATCCCGGATTCAACCGGTATAAAATTATGGCCCCTTCGTCGGTCGCTATATTATTATAATACGCCACGCACGCTCTGGCTACGAAATGTCTTCGGGGTGTTTAATAACCGATGTACACCGCGCGTTAACGGGTATTGCAAACGCAGTTTCAGCGCCGTAACATCTCCGCGCGCGGGTCCCGTCTAGTTTTATAGCTCACAAAAGTTTATTGGAGCTTAGCGTTCGCTATATATACAAAGCGCACCGCCGTATCGCTATTTACACGTCTGTTTGTCTTCATTAACGGGTCTTAAGTTTGCCCCGGCTCGGCAGCACCGTTGATCAGAGAACAGGCCCTCTGCAGCATTTTAAACCGATTTCTCCCTTTTTTTGGTCTCCCCGCGCGTGCTCCGCCCCGTGCTCCCCGTTTACAGCCTTCAAAAGCAACGTTTTACGACTTTGCGTCTTACACGTCACATAAATACACGCTTAAGCCGTACTGTTTTCAGTTTGATTATAATATGTAGTTTAGTTGGTTATATTATGGAATATAATACATCATTATATTCGAAATTATTCAGTGCTTGCGCAGTGCCATCATCCATCGATTTTAAATTAGCAGTACGCTGCAGGTGGCCTTGAAACTATGTTCTTTTGAAGTACCTTAAGTATTATATATGGGTTTTATTTGTTGTTATTTTAAATTCGACCCGTATTTCGTTTTGATTGCAATTATATAATATTATAATTAATTTTACATTTTGATGTTTCATCATCATGCATTTTTTTCTCATTATAAAATCGTTCAGTTATCGTTGGCAATAAATCTATATACTAAATAAATAAAATAATAATAAAAATAATTTATTAATTTCTTTAACAATCAATATTTACAAAGTAATTATAACAAAACAATATCTGTTAGATCCAAAGCCAAGGCTGTGTTGGAGGTGGGAGTTTATATAAGTTCAATATTAAATAAACATATCAAAAATATAAGAATAAAAACAAAAAAACAAAATGTTTACAATATTTTTATAATATGTATAATGGATTCTTATAATACCATCAAAGCTTACGAATCATCGTAAAATATATGTTACGATGATGTTCAGTGTTTCTTCAAAAATGCTTAACTACCTATAATCATATAATATTACAGCTAAGCGTTCACATTATGCATGTTTATATCGAATTTCCTATTTTTCTGTATAGCGATTTAACCAAATGAAATAAATGACCAAATTAGATGTAATGGATTAAACTGATCATAATATAATAACGATTAAAATGTCGGTTATAAAGTTTCAGTTATCTTTTTGCGTCTTTAATGATAATACGTATTTTATCAAATAAATAACACTTTGTGTTAATTAACTACCTAAAATAAAGAAAACAAGTTATGTAGAGCCATAAACTAAATTAATTTAAGTTTGATCATTTCATCTTAAAATTGCATAGAAAATAAATCATTTAAGTCACAAAATAATACAAAATATAAGTGATGATTATAATTTTTTTAATTGTATAAAGTGACTCATATTTACTATTGAATATATGACATATCAATTAGTATACCGCAGTTATAGTATTTTTAGTAATAATCAGAAGACCTATTGACTAATTATAATCTGACGTTTGGGAATGACATAAGATAAAATTAAGTTAATTTTGTTTTTAACGTAATTTAATAAGGTATATTATATGTTCATAAAGTTTATAACACTCAACGTTTGATAAAATGAAGAAGACAAGCTGCGGAAAACTTTGATAAAAATACTTTAAAAGTGTGGATAGTTACGGTAGTACTTGGGGATTTAAAAGTTTTCTAAATTATTTAAGATGTTTAACCCTTTCTTGTAGTTACTTGTAATTTAAAATTAGTTAAGGAAATATGCATAAATAAAGCGTTTGGCTTCATAAAACTTAAATTTATGTTTATATATGAATTTATAATTTGTGATTTACCATAAACTTTTATGATTAATTTAAATTTATAAATTCTAATGTATATATTATTTATTATTATGTGTGTAATTTTTAATAAGATAAATAGAAACATTAACGCAGAAAGAATTAAGATAAAAATTCAAAATATAACTTATTAGTGAATACCAATTAATCGTATATTGATTAAATTGGTACAATAAAAAGTACAAATTTGTAATGATTATCATATTATAACATATTATAATACGTCGGAAAAAATTCAATGTTAAACAGATCACGTGAAAAATAAAGCCATACACGGTGGTTATAACTTGTATTATTATTATCATTTAAATTGGTCATTACTTTTGGATATTATAGTTAAGAATGTTTAAAATACGAAAAATAAATATAAATACTATACAATTAAACACACACAACTTATATTGTTGTATACGAAGGACAATTATTTATGATAAACTGCGTATAATATTTTCAATTCTTAGGTATGGCATATACAAATTAAAAAAATGTCGCAAGTGGATACCGCTCTCCTTATACAGTAAATGTTAAGTGGATCACTTTCATTTTGGATTTGTATTCAATGATATAAAATCATTGTATACGAAAAACGATTCTGAGCAAAGACGGCCTGTCGGCCTACATAACTAAGTGTATTTTAACTTATTATTACTAAAATAATTAATTTTACTATTAACAATAAAGTAGGTTAGATTATAGTTAAATTAATTTTTGAAGAAAACATTGCAATTAAAAATTTAATTGAGTGTATAAAATATAATAATATATTTTAAAAGATTCAAGCACAAACGGAAAATATTTTTAAATTTCAACAAAATAAACAACATTGTTATTCTTCATTTAAATATCTAATTTCATCTAAAATTAAATTTAAAACGTCTATAAAAAATAATTTTTTTGATTTTTTTTGTTATACTTTTAAATACTAACGAAAAACCTTGTTTTAAATTTTCAATCCATAGCTATAAAAATTAAACATTTTATAATTTTTAACTACTAAATAATTTGCAAACATTCAAGATTTTGATGAATTTAGTAAAAATTTTAACTTTAAATTCATATAAAAAAAAAGAATGTATTTGTATCTTAAATATTTTTAAAACAACTTATGAAAAATCTTTTTTTGAATTTTCAATTCTTAGTTATAAAAATTAAATATTTTATAAATTTTTAACCACAAAATAATTTGAAAATGTTCAATGATGAATTTCGGTCAAAATTTGAAGTTTAAATGCTTATAAAAAAAATTTCGCCTATGTATTTTTATTAATTTTGAACTGCTATTTTAACAACTTATAAGGAATGTTGTATAATATTTTTATAAATTTTATCCAACAATTTTTTTTTAAGATTTTTAAAGAAAAAAAATTGAAAAAACCAAAAATTCTTAGGCCTACAATTATCTCAAAAATTGTTAAAATATTTTTAAAATTTTTTTGGTGTATAGAAAATGATAATCTAAACATCTGGTGAAAATTTTAAACGTCTTCAATTACTCCTTTTTGAATTACATCAAAATAAAAAAATCGTTTCCTGAGAAAATGATTGAAGATCCAATGTCTAATTTCAAACGCTCATAAAAAATTATCTTGACTTTCCGGTAAATTTTTTTCTTTTTAGAAAGGTAGAAAAACTAGAGATCGTTTTGTTGAATTTTAAAATCTTTTTTTTGATGAGAAAATTTTTTATGAATTTCCTAATCAAAAAAAAAACTGCAAAATTTTGTGATTTTTACGTATTTTCTCGAAATTTTAACTTTTAGTGCTTATAAAAAAATTATTAAAAACTTATGCTCACCTTTTTTTTTTAATTTACACTTACAATAAGTTAATAAGAACCTTATATTCAATTTTCAAGTATTTGACTAACTGAAAACATTTTAAAGACAATAATAAAAAAAAAAAAATTTAAAAACCCGAAAATTTATTATGTTTATAAATAGCTTAAAAATAATCAATATATTTTGAAATTTTTATAGTGTATAGAAAATATTTATATAAACAATAAGTGAAAATTTTATGTATTTATAGTTATTATTTCTTTTGTTACATTAAAAATAAAAATAAATTTTGTTAAAAATTTAGTTTTACGATAAAAATTTCTGTTTTTACCGTCGTGTTTAAAAATTATTAGGAATTTTTTATTTTTGACCCCAAAGTACCAACTAGATTCACTTTTTTATTAGAAAATATGCTAATGAAGAAAATCGAAGCTCTTTTACTGCATTAAATGATGTGAGGACAGTCTCAAAAAAGAATAAAAAAACACAACATTGGAAAAAAATACATTCATGGATTCACCCAGAATTTAAAATATATGCATTTTTTTTCAATTACCTACAAGATAATTTACAAATTTCTGTTATTTTAACGAATTTTTTTTTTATTAATTTAATTTTATTGCGTAGTTTTTAAAGTAATGTGAGATTCGTAATAACAAATATTTAAAAACAAGTTTGTTACCTTTTGTACGTGAGACATAAAACAATTTTAATATAGTTAATAAATTATTACAAATAAGTAACAACTATGTAATTTTAATTTTAATTGCAAAGGTGTGTATTGATATTTTATGTTTGAAAATAATAATGAAAATTACGTTAATATAATTTCAATGAATTTTCAATATTGTATAATTGACGTCTATTTATTGTTTTTGTGCAATGTTTATGACTAACATTTTTCAATATTTAGTTCGTCTTCGATGAACTATTATATGGTCTATAATCTAAAATAAATTTCTAGTAATCATTCAATCATAAGCGTCCATCACAATGTTCAGTCTTGTCATTTGCCCGCACAATGGTATTACGAAGAAAAATGTATTTTATACCATATAATGCCCATGCGTAATTACAAATAAGTGATAACCATATTATTCAACATTTGATTACATGTACTGAGGATGTCAGCGCACTATTTGTATACTCTTTCCTACCCAAACACAACTCACAAAACACGCAAAATCGTATTCGCTATTTTTTTATGTTTACTAAGTAGGTATAATTTTGGAGTAAAATTGCAAATCACAAAAATCACGAAGAATAATATTTTTGTCGCATTCCCAAATCGGTTTCGTGAATTTTTAAATATTATTTGATTTTATATTCGACTATGATAATTGTTATTATTTCGGTGTTTATATTTCATTCTTGACCGCAGACAACTAGTTTGATAAAAGCTGGTACAATAATAATATTATAACTTATAGATTTATAATATTCATTAAACCACGCTGTCGGAGTTCTCTTCTTGCTAAAAACCGTCAAAAATCTATGTTTTTTTTTTTTTTATATTATTTTTACCATAGTATTGGTGTATTCTACCGACATTCGTTTCCAGTAAACCCGTCCGAAATAATATTTTTTAACGAACGGGGTTCGGCAAGCTGTTACGCGTTAAAAGTTTGCGAGAGTTGACGACTACGATCCGGACGCGAATTTAAACGGCTGCAAAGGTTGAATAATGCTATTTTTTCGTCTTGCCGCCTACGTTTGTTTCGACTTTAATGGAACACAACACCATTATATTATATATACATGTATATTATATTGTTATCGCGTGAACGCTTTACGCAATAGCTCGAGGGTGCGAAAAAAAAAGTCGTTTGTTCTTACAGCGTTTACGTTATAAATTATAATATGTTTAACCGCGCGTATACCGACGACCGGGTTCGGTATAATAATATTTTAAAAAAAAATGTATCCACAGAAGGAATACCATTTAAAAGAAACACTGTACGTCGTTAACATGGACGGCGGGGTATTTTTATGGCAGCCGTTCGTTCGCAAAGTAATCGCTTGTAGTTGTATTATATGCAATAATATTATGTTTAAAGGACAAAATTCGCCATGTAAAAGCATATGAAATTGACTTCGGTTTTCGTTCGATTCTACGCGAAAAAAGCACGATTTTGAAAAATTATGTATTTAGAAATTCGTACTGGGTAGTGGTGAAGAGATGGGATGTGTACCTTTTTTTTGCATATGAATTGCCTATAAGACTACAATGTTCTTCACATTAAACTTAGCAAAAGTACACATCCAATAAACACACCATCACTCAACGTTTTATATAACGGCACAATCCTTATTTCGAATAATTATTAAAATTAGTACAGCTATTTAGTAAAAAAAATATACCTTTTATGATTTATGAATGATAGTACTAGAGGAGATGGAGTAATGATTAGTGTAAAAGATAATTATTATAACTCGTTGCATATTATTGCAGTAAACTGTGAATAGGTTGAAAACATTTTTATCAAAATCAATAAGAATAATACAACTTACCTTTTCTTTAAATTTCAAAAACAACCTGTTTGATATAACAAATTACTTTGGTATGTATTTTTCGTCAGTTTTTAAAAACAAAAATTATTCAACTTTTACAAAACCAATATATATTTTTTTAGTTATCGATTTTCAATAAATTTTGATTTAAATCTATTTTTGAGGGCCTCGGCTTTATTCGTTTTAATTTAATGTCAGGCCCAGACTTAGTACTACAATTTGTTCCTGTATTCATGTCGTCAGCATATATATTTATTTGAATATTTAATATATTTTTTAACATAATGGTATCTTCTGGAATACCTGGAAAGTGGAAACAAAGTTATATTAAACCAATTTATAAATATGGTTATCACCATGGACATGGGTAACATGACATTACCACCCGATATCTAAATTAAGTTCTCTGCCAAAATTGATTGATAAGTCGGTGTTATAAGGTACATTTGAACATATTATTAACGAACAAAATCGCTTACGTAATTTGGAAATCCACATAAACTTATCTCGTTGCATTCTATTCTTATTTAATCGATGTGGTTTCTGACAATAACCATGTTGATTTAACTAATTCAGACATATAAAGAGCATTTGATACAGTCATATTTACATATTTAATCGCTAAATTAAAATCAATCGGTATAAATGGTTTCATGTTATAGTTTGGTTATCGTCTTACTGACCGCACCTACTCAGCAAGTCCAAATTGATCAATGTGTATAGGTAATATTTATTGTAGTTTCGGGCGTTCCACACGGTGGGCATCACTCTTATCTATTATTTCTTATTTTTATAAACGAATTATTTAAAAGGTATACATTAATTCGATTTTTTTTTATAACAAATATTCCTGATGACTGTTTATAAAATATCCAGAGTGTCAGAGCGTACCTTCCATCAGACCTTGAACGATAAAAATTATATATATTAAGTAGATAGTCCTTATGTGTTGAGTGTGTTAAATTTTTGTAACAAAGCGTACGATTTTTATTTTTGTAACGATCTTTTACGCGAAGAATAATAATTACTATAAATCCGAATAATAATAAGAAGCGCATCCACACGCCTGTCGCACTTAGATTTTCGTCACGCTTGTCTTGTGTTTCTTTGAAATCCGGACACCGGCCGCAGTTGACATAATATTATTAATTCCTTTTTTTTTTTTTTTTACGACGACGACGACGACGACGACGATATTTCACCGCAGCGGTGGCGTGCGATACGCGCCCGAGACTATTTCGGGGCCGCGATTTAGGAATGCGCGCGTACCGCATTTGTCAAACGCCGCGTCCGTACGTGTGCATAATACGCCCTCAACCCTCTGCCCGGAATTCCGGTCCACAGTTGTATTACACGCGCGGTGTGTACGTATTGTATTGTTATGTGTGTACACGCACACGCGCTCAGATCATTTGTTTCGGAAAACCGTTTTCGGTCCGCGCCGACGACGATAACGTAACTCGCACGCGGCGACGTAATATTTTCCGATAATTCTTCTATGTTGGGTGGTGGGGGGGGGGGAGGGGGGAGGGCGATTTCCGCGTATTCGTCGATTTCGCTCCAAAGCCCTTCTGGATTTCTAACTTCCCTGATTTTGTCGAAAAAAAAAAATTACAACCGGCGACGGTATATTCGAATGGTATGAATTAGATTCCGTCGGACGGCTATTGTCTACAATTTAGTGTCTGCTGCACGCGGGCATTGTAGGCATATTATGTAATATTCAAAACGGTCAACATCAAACATTAAAATTATGATATACAAAAAAATACGGATCCATAATAATATAATACAGTCAATGATCCCGACTTAAGCGTGGACTTAATTGCAAATCGCATTTTTTCTTTTAATGTCCCAAAACAATGTTTTGAGCACCAATGAAAATTTTCATTTGCATTTTTTAAAATATTTTTTATTTTAAAATAATTTTTATATCCTTAGTACTTACCTACATTTTTTGTATATTTCATAAAAATAGATAAATCAATTTGATAACAGTTTAACATAAACTGTCACTAAAAATAAAATAAAATAATAATTTATTTTGAGTTGTTTTATTATTTTTATTGCCTATACACCTATGCACCAGACAAAAGTGGTAGTAGCTGCATATTGGTTTGACAATCAAAATGTTCGTAAGATGCATACAGATATAAACTGGTAATCTGTACAGTAACGCACCGACACTAAATTGCGTTAATTTAAGCAATACAAATAGATTGTTGTTTAATCATTTTTATTTAACATTATATTAAAAATCATTTTTAGGGTACTTTTTTTTTTTAATTTGTAATTTTATTAATGCATTAAACCGCGTTTTTAAAGGCGTTAATTATCTTGTATTTTACGACATACTCCAAAAACTATTTCTAATCATAAAATACAGCGAAACTTCCATATAAAAAAGTTTCACAAGGAACAAAAAAAAAATCGTATTAATGTATTATAAAGAAATTTATAAAAGAATTACTTAAAGTTAAGTAAGAAATAAATAGAATTACCTAAATAAATTTGGTTTTGATTCGATTAAGTTTTCAATAATACTTCGTTAAATAGATAAGTTCATAATAGACATTAATAATATCAAGTCACACGTTTTATTAAGAAAAACACAGAATTAACCATTGTAACTTTACAATTTTTGTAAATACAAAAAAAAAAAACGTTTTGACAACAACAAGGAAAATGAGTTTTATCAAAACAAATACAACAAAAATAAAATTGACCACAAAAGGGTAGCAATTCAGGTAGTAAATGTAAGAAAGGTAACAAGTGTTACAATTTTAACTGGCTGCATACATTTCGTATACGTATATAAAGCGACTACTGCTGCAGGTTGCTCAGGCAAACGTTCAACTGTCTGATCCTTCCCGAGTTCAAACTGCGAACCGCAGTCATTGGCTAGCGAGAATCTCTGGCATGCCGCGTTGGCGTTGCGGCATCAGGTTCCATTAGTGTTGCGGCATCAGGTTCCATTAGTGTTGCGGCATCAGGTTCCATTAGTGTTGCGGAATCAGGTTCCATTAGTGTTGCGGCATCAGGTTCCGTTGGCGTTGCAGCATCAGGTTCCATTAGTGTTGCGGCATCAGGTTCCGTTGGCGTTGCGGCATCAGGTTCCATTAGTGTTGCGGAAACATTCCGCACTGGTGTTGCGGCATCAGGTTCCGCTGGTGTTGCGGCATCAGGTTCCGCTGGTGTTGCGGCATTAGGCCGCGCTTGCGTTGCGGCAGATGCAATCCACAGACGAATAGTGGAAACGGGCCGCGTTGGCGTTGCGGCAACGGGCCGCGCTGGCGTTGCGGCATCAGGTTCCGTTGGTGTTGCGGAAACATTCCGCGCTGGCGTTACGGCATCAGGTTCCGCTGGTGTTGCGGCATTAGGCCGCGCTTGCGTTGCGGCACCGGGCCGCGCCGGCGTTGCGGCATCTGCAATCCACGGACGAACAATGGCAACAGGCCGCGTTGCTGACGCGGCGGAGACTGGCCGCTCGGGCAAAACGGCAGGAGAGACCAGCGATTCGGCGGCGAGTCGTTTGGCTCGTTTCTCGGCGACGAGTCGAGCGGCCGCCGAGGCGCACTTACGGCTCAATGACTCGATCACGAGACAGACAAACTGAACGATCTCGTACAAATGGCCGATGACGAGAACAGCCGTCTCGCCGGTCGACGCATACACTTCTGATATTTCGCACGGCTCTACTCCCGCGGTCAGTTGCAGTTCGCGTAGTTCCGTCGACCCGCCAGACGTCAACATTTCGTGGTCCGGGCTGTGCATCACAAATCGGACGGCCTGACGTTGGTCGTTGGCGTTCGTAAAACTGCGGCTGCTCAGCACGCTGCTGATCGCCGTTACGAAGGCGGACGCGTTTGCCGTGACCGACACTGCCGTCTGGATCGTCCACGGCCCAGGCAGTTCAGTCACGGTAATATTGACACCGACTGAATCTTCAGTATTCGAGGCCAAGTCTGTAATCGGAGATGGACCGTATCCGCTGGGCGGCAAGATGAATTTTGCTGTTAGCATTTCGATTGATGAGTTTATTACGATACAATAGTCGCTATTGAGTTGCACTCAAATCGGTAAATGAACACAAAATCGATTTGTGTTGTTGACAAACAATTTTTTTTTTATGTCGGGGTTTCCATAGAGCTATTTTATTATTCTCAAATTTCCTAGATCTTTATTATTTAAACGACACAAATGTCTTTTTTAAACGATATGTTTAACAATCGTATATATTTTGATTATAAATTCGTGATC